>JAAALK010000085.1:1281143-1312445 GCA_019279435.1 Zizania palustris | reverse complement strand
GAAGATGAAACCCTTCTTCTTTATCTTGCAGCGACGAGCTCCACTATCAGTGTGGTCCTTGTTCGAGAAGTGGATTTCAATGGGAAGTTGGTACAAAATCCAGTATATTTTGTATCAGAAGCTTTATCCGGAGCAAAAACTAGATACTCTGAATTGGAAAAATTCACTTATACTCTAGTGATGGCTTCAAGGAAACTACGAAATTATTTTCTAGCACATAATGTAATTGTACCAACTTCTTATCCTTTGGTATATATGCTTCGAAGCAAAGATTCTACAGGGATAATTGGAAAATTGGCCGTCGAGCTAGCACCCATCGGCATATCCTTTGTAGCAAGGACAACAATCAAGTCACAAGTGGTTGCTGATTTTGTAGCAGAATGGACTCCATCTATAGTGTGGGCTCCGGAAAAATCAAGTGAAGGAATATGGACCATATACTCCGATGGAGCCTTTTAAGCATCTGGAGCAGGCGTCGGAGCAATGATAATTTCACCTTCAGGACAAAAAGCAATGTACTCCGCAAGGCTCAACTTTAAGTCCACCAATAATATTGTGGAGTACGAAGGAATTTTGCTTGGTCTTCACAAGGCACGTGCCCTTGGTGCTACAAGAGTTGTTATAAAAATATATTCCCAAATTGTAGCAGAGCATGTTGATAAAAGTTTTCAAGCCAGGCATCTACAACTTGCTAAATATCTAGAAGAAATCCGTAAGATCAAAGCAGCATTTAAAGGGATTTCTATCCGAAGCATACCAAGAGCTGACAATGCACAAGCTGATATCGTGGCAAAAGCTGCAGCCAGAGCCATAGATATTCCGGAAGAGGATTTTGATGAAGATCTTACTTCTCCTTCGGTGCCCCAACTCCCTCCTGCGGAAGTCCTTTGCATACCGAACACCAACTGGCAGAGTTCAATTATGGAATTATTACAAGGTGAAGCTAATTTACCCGAAGGCCCGAAGCTTTCAAGATTGCAATTGAGAGTCCAGAATTATCATATTATCAATGGTATTCTTTACAAGGCTGGAGTATGTTCTCCCCTACTCCGATGTATTTCTCAAGGTGAGGGCCAAGATATGCTCTGAGAAATTCATGAAGGCCTTTGTAGTAGCCATTTTGCCCCTCGAGCCTTGGTAGGGAAAACACTTCGCTAGGGGCTTTATTGGCCTACAATAGTAGTTGATGTGGAGGCCTTGGTCCGCACTTGCCAAGGTTGTCAATGGATGGGAAGATGAAGTCATCGTCAGCCAACACCTCTTCAAGTTATTGCTCCAGTTTGGCCCATGACTAGATGGGGCATGGATCTGATTGGCCCCTTTCCAATGGCAAAAGGAAGTTTAAAATTTGCAGTGGTAGCAATTGAATATTTTTCCATGTGGGTGGAAGGAGAACCCCTCATAGCTATCACTTCCAAGAATGTACAAAAAAGTTTTTGGCAAAATATTATATGCAGGTTCGGATTACCTCGAGAGTTGACAATTGACAATGGCACTCAATTCGATGCCAAACCCTTTAGAAAGTTCTACGAAGGTCTTGGCATAGAAATGTGTTTTGTAGCTGTCCATCATCCTCAATCTAACGAAGCCATCGAGCGAGCTAACAGTAATATTTTATCAATCCTGAATCGAAGGATAGTAGGATTGGCGAAGGGGTTGTGGACCGAAGAGCTCCCGAAGATTTTATGGTCCATTCGGACCACTCAAGCAAGGTCCATAGGTTTTACCCCTTTCAGATTACTATTTGGAGATGAAGCCATGACGCCGACGGAGCTTAAAGGAGGATCTCTTCGCACCATTGAACCTGAAAAAGGAGATGAAAGACAAGCTTCGCTAGATTTAATGGAAGAAACAAGGCTTCGAGCAGTTGCAAATTAACGAAGTATCAACATCAGACGAAGACTTGGTATGATCCGAAGATTAAACTCAGTGAACTTAAACCAGGTCATTTAGTTTTGTGAAGCATTATAGCACTAGGGAAATTAGGAAATAAATGGGAAGGTACATATATCATTCTTCGTTCAGGACGCCCTAGGTCTTTTAAATTAGCTAATTTAGAAGGTGAGGAATTAAAGCATGCCTAGCATGCGGAGCACCTTAAGCAATATTTTGCATAGGGGCTCCTTATAATCATTTGTAAACACTTTCTGAATAAATAAAGCTCATGGTTCGAATAATGCCTACTTCTCAAACATTTCCTACTTCTAGTGGACGCACTAGGAGAATGGAGTTGAGTGCGAATGAAAGTGTCATTCATTTGAAAAAATTTTACGGACTTCGAACCATTGGTTCGAAGCTTCCGACGAGGTGGGAAAGTCACAAAAAAATGGATTCCAAGCCACCAGCTTGAAAGCATCCATAAAAAGAGTCCAAAGAGACCAAATGGTACGGATTCCAAGCCACCGACCTGAAAGCATCCGTAAAAAGAGTCCAAGAAGACCACAAAAAGCGGATTCCGAACAACCGATTTGATAGCATCCGTAAAAAGAGTCCAAGGAGACCAAATAATACAGACTTCGAGCAATTAGCTTGAAAACGTCTGTAAAAACAGTCCAAAGTGACCATTATAATCGGATTCTAATACATCCGAAAAAGATTCCGAAGTGACCACATTCGAAAAAGAGTACTAAGTTACCAGTTTTTAGACTCCAAATTAATAGAGTTGAAGATATTTTCGAGGTCTTTAGTGACCATTTTTGGACTATCAATCCTTAATTCCTTTTTAATATAATAAGGGGCTCCGAGCCTCCAACATTGTACTCCTAACTAACGTTATCTTCGTTGTGTGTAACCACCCTCGATCAAATTTCGGAGGTGCTTACCCCCTAAGAGGGGATGGGAAGTACTAAGACAATTTTGAAACTTTCTAGTTTATATTATTTAAACAAATTACATTACATCATGAAAAATTTGTGTCTAAGACAAGGAGGAAGCGAAGACCCCTTCGATACCTAGAACTGCTTTCGGAATTAGCTCGACTTCGAAGACAACTTGTCCCAGAGCCTAGAGACTTTAAAACTTTGCGCTTAACTCTTTTCCCTTCTTTCGAAGCCCAGAAGTCTTTTTGTTCTTGCTGAAGTTCAACCCAGGTCCAAAGTCGTTCGGGGCTTCTCTCCCAGCCACGAAGTAGTTCGGGGCTTTTTTCCACTTGCTCTTCACCAGCATTTTCTTCTTCGGACCATTCAACGTCCTCCGAAGATGAAGTTTCTATACTAACTTCCTTTTCATCTTTTTTAATATAAGCTCACACTTCTTTATATATATTGGGTATAACCTCTCCAGAACATCCCCGAGGAATTGAAAATCAAGGACACCTGTGAGGCTTTAAGGCTTCGAAGGTGGCCCATTGTAGGCGGAGTTCTTCGCTAAACTCTAATACTTCGAGCTCATCCAAAAAAGAGTGAGAAGCCTAAAAACATTTCCAAACAAGTCTTTTCATTCAAAAGAGAACAAGAGATAAGTTTTTACTATAAGCGGAGCCCTTAAAGAAACTAGACCTTTGGGTTCGAAGGAGGTTTGCTGCTTGAAGGTTGAGCCCGCGCTTGTTTTTGTCGGAGGCCTTAATCGATCCATTTTTTTATAGCTGATCAGCCTTCAACTCTCCAAGATGGTTGAAAAGCCTCCCAAGCTACGGCCACATCAGCCGAAGGAGTCAGAAGTCGGTCGTCGCCAAAGTTGATGGGGGCTGCTCCAGGCTCCGGTGAAATAGATAACCCAAGGTCTTCGTAGTAGCGAAGTATTCCGAAAGCTGCTACTTGGCAAGAGATCTCTCCGCACCGAGTACCTGAGCCTTTATAGTCTTTGTTGCTGCTTGGATCATCTTCATTTTTCATAGCAGGGAGTCATTGCCAGCCGAAGAAGAAGTGCCAAAGTATTCCAGGACACCCCGCAGGTCATCCATGGTGTAACACCCCAACATTTCCAAGAAAAAAATGCATTTTATTATATTTTTCGAAAAGATTATTTTTGAAATTCCTTTAATAACATTTGTGCTCCAAATGAACTAGAACCTAGAGGAAATATCCAAAACAGAGGCTAGGAAAATTTGTATACGATCCCAAGGCCAAGATGTATTTTTGAGGATTTTTACAAAATTTTATCGCTCTTAGATGCAACCCAAATAATTTAAACCAATTTCGGCAATTATTTTTATTCGAAAAAGGATTTAAACAGTAACGGGCCTCCCTCCCCCATTCTCCCCCAACCGGCCGGCCCAGCCCACTCCCTCCCCGCGCCCCGTACTGACAGATGGGTCCCACTTGTCAGTGATCCCCTCCCTCCACATGCGCGCACCCGACAGCTTGGCCCGACCTGCTGGCACCATAACTCTCGCATGCCTTGGCCCACCCGTCAGCTGCCATGCCCGTACGCCCGTGCTCACTGACCGCCATGGCCCACCTATCAGACCCATCGTCCACCTCGCGCTCCCCCCTAACTCCGTCGGCCGATGACTTCGCCTCGAATCCGCCCCCGCCGCCCCCCTCCCCTTCAATTGTCACCGGTTTAATGCACCCCGAGGCCCGCAAGCCATTTAATCGCGTTAAGGGACGTGTTTAAACCCCTGGATTGCAGCACCCGTGCATGGCAAGACCACGCTGGTGGGTGAATGCCCCCCTCGGCTTTCCATGCATGCGTCCCCCTCTGACCCCCGTCGACGCCTCTATTTAAGCCCCTAGCCTCCGCCGCGTCCGACCCGCACGCCCTATTGCGTTGAGAACGAACAGAGCGCCCCGCTTCGACTTTTAGCACCACACCGCTGCCCTCGTTCTAGCCACTGCTCGCCGTTGCCGGAGTCCCCATCCGTCCTTGATGACCGCACCGTCGTCTGCAGGCGCCACCCAGACCTCGGCCACCACTTCGACGTCGACGAACCCCACTGGAACCCCATCACCGACGAGGACCCAAACACCTCCACCGTCTACACTCATCGTCGGCTACACCCCGTCGACCCCAAGCCTCACCGACGGTACCCTCTTGACCCCGCGATGTACTAATTCTGTTTTAGCCCATAGAACCGACGGCCGTCGCTCGCCGTGTCCGCTAGCCCATCGCCTTCGCTATAGAAGACGACCGGCATGGGTAGAGTACTCGTGCCATGTCGGATTCATCTCCGACCGCGCGATCGTGATCTGATGGTCGGGATTAAATCGACCCCTCGGTTTGATCTGGTCCGTCAGATTGCGGTGAAAGGGTATCGCGCGATCTCGCGCGTCCATTTTCATTTAAAACACCCCGCCTCGCCCGTGGCCCCCCGATCACGATCCAGCGGCGATCTGCGATCCGGCGCACGCACACAGTGCGCGGGTTCATGGTGGATTCGGCTCACTGTGGACCAGCGATTGTTTTTGGTTTAATTTAAATTCCATAAATGGTTTTAAACTTCTAAAATTCATATATTGCTCATTTTAACTCCAAAACTAACCATTTCAATTCCAGAAAATTCATAATTTTATTCTCTACATGTTTGTACAATAAAAAACATTAGGTTTATTTTGAGTATTTCATGTTTATTTAATAAAGTACTCAAATGGACTTTGGGGTAAACTCAAAAATTGTCCATTTCAACTTTAGGAATATTTATATTTTATCCTCTTCATATTGGTGTAATATAAACACTAGGTTTATTCTGAACTTTTTAATTTAAATTAGTTGGAAGTTTAAAATCCATTTGATTACTTTTTTATTCCTTTTTAGAAAAATCCCTAACTCCATCAAAGTTCATTTTTGAAAATTCACATAATAAACTTCAGTAGCTTAATGACTTATTTTCTATAATTTAGCCTAACTAAAACCTCTATGCTTGTTATGTGATTTTGGATTGTTTAATTGAATGTTAAGTTTATTACTTTTATCGAGAAGACTACGACGTCGTCGAAGATCCGGAATACTTCCCGGAAGTCCTTCCCTTGCCTTTCGCTGAACAAGGCAAGTCACCAAACTAACATTTTGAGCATATTGAACATAGTTTTATTAAACTATCGCTAAAACACATAGGTTATACATGCATTAGTCAAATGAAAGCCCTACAATATAATTATTTAGATCCCCGACATTGATGTGCAACCCAAGCCATGCTATCTAGCCTAAACTCCTTGTCACCATATCAGTAGTACTATTAGCTAGTGTCCAAAGTATTGACACAATTGCTATAGGTTAAGAATGAGTCGTAGCGATTGGAAATCCACTATATGATCCTTGTTTATTCTTATCCCTGGAATTCTCTTGGTGATAGAGTTATGGTTAAGTGTATGCATGGTGGGTTCCGGGTGCAAGCTATGGCATTGGTCGGTAGCACCCGGGGCACTATAAGGATCGGTCTGCGGGATCCGTTGAAATACATTTCCGTACTAACGACAAGTCTAGTGCGTAAGTCCTAACTAAGGTATGGAGTGTTCCAATCCGAGGCACCACATGGCGATGGGTAAAGCAGCACATACGGGTGGCTTGTACCGACGTGGCGCAAAAGGGGTGCGACGTTATCTAGGATGCGGCCCGGCATGCCGACGAAATGTAGAGCGGGTGATTATCGCTTGGAGCATTTCACGCTGAGGTTTTGGCACGAGTTCCCATGGTATGGGTCATCTCGTTACATTTTGGTGTATGGGATGAGTGCGTGCCTTGTCGGTACAGTGGTATACCTCTGATCAGAGTCTTAAATCTTTTCGAAAAGTCGGGCCCACGGTCAAGGGCGGGTTGCGTGACATCCCACAGTTAGTTTACTTTTATGAGTGTGCATGATGATTTGACTTGTAAGGACTGTTGAGCGAGGAGGGAAAACATACTCCTCGAGTTAGATGGTATTATGTTTATGTTTAATATTCCGCATGATTAAACTTGACTACACTAAATGCTTTAACTAAAAAATGTACTTTTCCGCACTTTTAGCCATTATCATTCCTTTGTTATTATCCTGCATTATTATTGCATTCTCGGTGGCTTGTTGAGTACTTTTTGTACTCATACCCGTTGGACACACAATTCAGAGGCTGCCTACTATGAGGAAGATGGTGTGGAGTAGCGACCCAGTCAAGAAGAAAGATCCTGAAGAAGACGTTTGTCATGCTACTTATTTTTGATGTTTATTTTATTTTTACACTTATGTAATAATGTGGTCTATGTACCACGAATGATTGCCCATATGTACGTTGTCGAATGATGAACCTCTTGTTATTATTGTTTTTCTTTGGAAATTCAATAATGTTCTGATTTGATAAATCAGGGTGTCACAAGATGGTATCAGAGCCGACTTTACTGTAGGAAGCCAAACGGACCAACCTAGTACTCAGTTTTGATAAACTCTTTTTCGCGAAAACCTACTATACAACTTTATTCCTTCTCTTACTTCTCTTCAACTTGTTTTTGTAGATGTTGGTCTACCAGGTCCACAGTTTCTACCGCCACTTCGAGGGCTTCCTCCGGGAACTCCGGATGATGGTGACCTTCCTTGGGTTCCTCTTCGAGCCCGAGTTCTATGGTGTTTACATGGAAGAATTCACGGGACCGTGTGATGTCTCCCTCACCATCCATGGATCCGGCGAGCACCTGCTGTTCTTCACGGCAGCACTTAGGGGCCCAACCTTCAATGTCGCGTGCCAACCCGTCGCCCTGCAAGCCCTCATGGAGCTTAGGATGATCTACGACGATCATCTTCAGAACTCGTCCTTCCGGCTTGTCCCGAAGCGCTCTCCCTGTGCCCACCGCAGCATCTACATCGGAGTCCACTCTGATCATGATCCGGTCATGGCCCGGCAGACACGCCTTCTTCAGGCCATGGACGATCTCCATACCGAGGTCGTGCTTGACGTCGAGGAGCACCACGAGGCGGTCGAGTTTCTTCGCCAGGAGACGGAAAGCTTGATCCAACAAAATGGCGAGCTGCAGTGTAAGATAATACAACTGCAGAAGGACATGGCAGAGATGATTCCCCTCGTTCTGAGGAGGAAGAAGCCCATCTCTGAGCCTGCTCCTCGCCCCAAGAGGATCCCACCACACCCCACGGCCGCCGAACCATCCAGGTCCAATGCCCCTGCCTCGCGCCACGCCGTCGTCGCTGACCCCATCATCGATAACTTTCTCGAGCCCACCGTCCGTCAGGACCCACGTGGTTCTGAGAGCACGGAGACCGCCCCAGATGGTGAGTAGGCGAAAGTTTTCGATGATTGTTTATAATAATTTTGTGATTGTGGTACCACCTGCAATGACTTGTGTTGTAGGTGGATTAAATAAAAACATTGATGTAATGAACCTTCTTTACCACTTATATATACATATGAGCCTCTCTAGGCTGTTTTTGGCAAAAAAATTTGTTTTAAAACATTTCTCTTTTGGCTAAAGATTTTTTTCAGAAGATGGCCGAAAACCAGAACACTAGGTCCAACAATGGAGAAGGGGCAAGCAATGGGTCTGCCCGGAAGTGTTGTGCCCAACTAGGGCGCAACGGGCCAACGTCAGACTGGGCCACCATCCGCCAACCATCCTACCTTGGCGGAGATGATGGCAAATCAAAACCAGCTGATCACCGCCCTCCTCACCCAAATGCAGCACCAACAAACACAGTTGGACCGACTGCAACAACAGAATGTGGAGCCCGTTCCACGTGCACCAGCCCCCGCACCCGCACCTCAACTCTCAGAGTTTTTGCGCGTGCGACCCCCTATCTTTTCTAGCACAACAAACCACATGGAGGCCAGAGACTGGCTCTAGACCATCGGGAAAAAGTTGGACCTCCTCCCCTGCACTGACCGGGAGAGAGTGGCGTTCGCCACTCACCAACTCCAGTGTCCCGCCGCGGAGTGGTGGGACAACTACTGTGAGTCCCAGCCAGAGGGCCATGAGGTGACTTGGGCGAAGTTCACCATCGCCTTTCACGCCGCCCACATCCCAGTCGGAGTCATCGCGGTCAAGCAGCAGGAGTTCCGGGACCTGCAGGAAGGAAGCCGGACCGTCAGGGAATATCTTCATGAATTCAACCATCTGGCCCGTTATGCGCCGGAAGAGGTGCATACTGTCGCCCTCCGCTAGGCAAAGTTCCTTTGGGGACTTAAGGATGAGCTGTCCATTTAGCTCGCCGCCACCGACTACGCCGACTTCCAACGGTTGGTGAATAAAGCACTCATCCAAGAGACTGAGCAAAACAAGCTAGACCTCAAGAAGAGGAAGATGATCGCATTCAAGCATCATCTGGCAAACCCTCAAAGGCCCCACTTCGTCCCTCCGCCACCGACACCTGCCAACCATCCTCGGCCCGTCTACAGGCCTCCACATGCCGCTAGTGGATCAAACGCCGGGCATCCTCGCCCTGCTCCACCAGCTCCGTCCGCTCAGCCGACACCCACCGCCAAGGCCCCGATCAAGAGGGACCACAACAGAAAGCCGGTCGTCTTCTTCAATTGCCGGAAGGAAGGTCACTACTCGCACCAGTGTCCTCACCCCAAGCAGCCCCAAGGCACGGCGCCCAACCAAGCAATCCATACCCATGTCAACCACATCAGCGCGGAGGAAGCTCAGGAGGCTCCCGTAGTCGTACTCGGTATGTTCACCATGAATTCCATACCTGCAATAGTACTATTTGACTCTGGGGCAACACATTCCTTCATATCCGAAGGCTTTGTGAAAACAAATGACTTGGAAGTACTCCCTCTGCCCACCCCCATGATGATTACCACACCCGGTAAGAAGACCCTAGCTAATCTGTTCAGCCCGAAAGTAAGGATAGAGATCCAAGGGGTACTATTTTTGGCTGAGCCAGTTCTCATCGAGTGCACCGGACTCGACCTCATCCTAGGGATGGACTGGTTGATGAAGCACAAGGGAGTAATTGACTGCGCTAGCAAGTCCATCACTGTGACCAGTTCCGGAGGTGAAGCCATCACTTTTCAGATGACCAACCATGGTTCTAGCGTGGTATCTCTTCACTCGCTAGCCCTAGAGGAAGTGCCCGTGGTCAGAGAATACATGGACGTATTCCTGGAAGACCTGCCAGGAATGCCTCCCAAGCGAGACATCGAATTCAGAATTGAACTTGTCCCCAGGACCACCCCAATCTCCAAGCGCCCATACCGGATGGCCGCCAATGAACTAGCCGAAGTTAAGAGTAATATTGAGGACATGGAGCAGAAAGGGTACATCCGACCAAGTACCTCACCCTAGGGTGCACCGGTCATCTTCGCCATGAAGAAGGAGAAGACCAAGAGGATGTGCGTGGACTATAGAGCCATGAACGACATGACCATGAAAAACAAGTACCCACTGCCTCGGATCGATGATCTATTCGATTAGCTGAAGGGATCCTCGGTGTTCTCCAAGATCGACCTCAGGTCAGGTTATCACCAGCTAAGGATTAGGGAAGAAGACATCCCCAAGACCGCCTTCACGTCCCGCTACGGACTTTACGAGTATACGGTGATGTCGTTCGGACTCACGAATGCCCCGGCCTTCTTCATGAACATAATGAACAATGTATTCATGGAGTTCTTGGATAAGTTCATCATGGTATTCATCGACGATATCCTCGTCTACTCCAAGACCAAGGAAGAACATGAAACTCACCTCCGACTGACCCTTGGAAAGCTAAGGGAGCAGCAATTGTACGCCAAATACAACAAGTGTGAGTTTTGCTCATCCGAAGTAAAGTTCCTCGACCATGTCATATTCACCGGAGGGATAGCCGTGGACCCAACCACCGTAGAAGCAGTGACCAATTGGCTACAACCCACGAACGTGACTGAGATCTGGAGTTTTCTTGGATTGGCCGGATACTACTGCCGGTTCATCGAGAACTTCTCCAAGATAGCCAAGCCCATGACCAGACTACTGCAGAAGGAAGTAAAGTTCGAATGGACTCCAGACTGTGAAGAATGCTTCTAGACCCTTAAGAAGAAGCTCCTGTCATCCCCGATTCTGACCCTGCCGGACATCCGGAAGGACTTCCACGTTTACCGTGATGCCTCTCTCCAAGGATTAGGTGTGTCTTAATGCAAGACGGGAAGGTGATATCTTACGCCTCTCGTCAGCTAAGGCCACATGAGCTGAATTACCCGACCCACGACCTGGAATTGGCAGCCATGGTTCATGCCTTGAAGATATGGAGACATTACCTTGTGGGAAATCGGGGTGAGGTCTTCACCGATCACAAGAGCCTCAAGTACATATTCACCAACTGGACCTAAACCTCAGACAGAGATGGTGGTTGGAGTTGATCAAGGATTATGACTTAGGCATCCACTATCATCCAGGTAAGGCAAACGTGGTGGCAGACACCCTAAGTTGAAAATGGTACTGCAATGCCATCATGGTGCAAGACAAAGCACCATTGTTATATAAGGAGATGGAATAGTTGAATCTAGGGATCGCCACCGGAGCGTATCTCTCCGCCCTAGAGACTAGACCCGTCTTAATGGACCATATCCGTGAGACACAGAAGGAAGACCTGGATATCGTAGAGATCCAGCACAATATGAGGAAAGGTAAAGCCCTAGGATTCTCCAAGGATGAGAACGGTATCGTCTGGTTTGGAAACCAGATATGCGTGCCCGACAAGCCAGAGTTGAAGGCCCTCATCCTTCGAGAGGTCCATGAAACTCTATACTCCATCCACTCGAGGAGTACCAAAATGTACCAAGACCTAAAGGAGAAATATTGGTGGGTCAGTATGAAGAGGGAAATAACTGAGTATGTGGCCAAGTTGACACATGCTGGCGAGTCAAGGCAGAGCACCAGAGACCTGTCGGATTATTGCAACCCCTCAAGGTCCCCGAATGGAAGTGGGAAGAAATAGGAATGGACTTCATCACGGGATTGCCTAGGACCCAAGCTGGTCATGACTCTATTTGGGTGATCGTCGATCGACTCACCAAGGTGGCTCATTTCATCCCCGTCAAAACAAGTTACACCGTTGCCAGATTGGCTGAGTTGTACATGACCCATATTGTGTGCCTACACGGAGTTCCAAAGAAGATCGTATCTCTCCGAGGGAGTCAGTTTACCTCCAAGTTTTGGAAGAATCTTCAAGAAGAACTCGGCACCCGGCTAAACATTAGCACCGCCTATAATCCACAGACCGACGACCAAACCGAAAGGGTAAACCAGGTGTTGGAAGATACGCTTAGATCTTGCGCTCTAGACTTTGGCGGAATGTGGGATAAGAACTTGCCTTATGCGGAGTTCTCCTACAACAACAGTTACCAAGTCAGCCTGTAGATGTCCCCGTTTGAAGCACTTTATGGGCGCAAGTGCAGAACGCCGCTACTCTGGGATCAGACCGGAGAGTCACAACTATTTGGGACAGACATATTGCGAGAAGTCGAAGAGAAAGTCAAGATCATCAGGGACAGATTGAAGATAGCCCAGTCCCGACAAAAGAGCTATGCCGATAACCGACGGAGAGACCTAACCTTTGAGGAGGGCGATTTTGTCTATCTCCGAGTCACTCCCCTCCGTTGCACCCAAAGGTTCAACATGAGGGGCAAGTTAGCACCCCGTTACGTCGGACCCTTTTAGATCCTCCGACGACGAGGAGAAGTGGCATATCAGCTAGAACTACCTCCATCTTTGGCAGGAGTCCATGATGTGTTCCACGTCTCTGAGTTGAAGAAGTGTCTTCATGTGCCCACCGAACAGGCCGACCTCCAATAGCTCAATGTCCAAGAAGACTTGACCTACATTGAGAAACCCATCCGGATTCTAGAAGTTAAGGAAAGGGTAACCAGAAGTCGTGTGGTTCGTTTCTGCAAGGTTCAGTGGGACAACCACCCCGTCGAAGAAGCCACTTGGAAAAAAGAAGATGAGTTAAAAGCCCAATACCCCGAGCTATTCGAGTAACTTTTTGAATCTTGAGGACGAGATTCTTTGTAAGGGGATAGGTTTGTAACACCCCAACATTTCCAAAAAAACATTTTATTATATTTTTGGAAAAGATTATTTTTGAAATTCCTTTAATAACATTTGTGCTCCAAATGAACTAGAACCTAGAGGAAATATCAAACGAGAGGCTAAGAAAATTTGTATATGATCCCAAGGCCAAGATGTATTTTTTAGAATCTTTACAAATTTTTATCACTCTTGGAATCAACCCAAATAATTTAAACCAATTTCGGTAATTATTTTTATTCGAAAAAAGATTTAAACAGTAACGGGCCTCCCTCCCCCATTCTCCCCTAATAGGCCGGCCCAGCCCACTCCCTCCCCGTGCCCCGTACTGACATATGGCTCTAGCTTGTCAGCAATCCCCTCCCTCCACGCGTGCGCACCCGACAGCTTGGCCCCACCAACCGGCGCCATCACTCCCGCACGCCTTGGCCCACCCGTCAGCCACCACGCCCGTACGCCCGCGCGCGCTGACCGCCATGGCCCGCCTGTCGGACCCGTCATCCACCTCACGCTCCCCCCAACTCCACCAGCCGATGACTTCGCCTCGGATCCACCACCGCCGGCCCCCTCCCCTTCAATTGTCGCTGGTTTAATGCACCCCGAGGCCCGCCGACCATTTAATCACGTTAAGGGGCGCGTTTAAACCCCGGGATCACAGCACCCGTGCATGGTGAGACCTCGCCGGCGGGTGAATAACCCCCCTCGACTTTCCATGCATGTGTCCCTCTCTGACCCCCGCTGACGCCTCTATTTAAGCCCCTAGCATCCACCACGTCTGGCCCGCACGCCCTATTGCGTTGAGAACGAACTAGAGCGCCTCGCTTCCACTTTTAGCACCACACCACGGCCCTCGCTCCAGCCACCGCTTGCCATCACTGGAGTCCCCCTTCGTCCTTGACGACTGCACCGTCATGACCGCAGGCGCCACCCTGACCTCGACCACCACTTCGACGTCGACGAACCCCACCGGAACCTCACCACCGACGAGGACCCGAATGCCTCAGCCGTCTACACTCATCGCCGGCTGCACCCCGTTGACCCTAAGCCTCACCGACGGTACCCTCTTTGACCCCCGCGAAGTACTGAATCTTTTTTAGCCCGTAGAACCGACCGTCATCGCTCGCCGTGGCCGCTAGCCCATCGCTGTCGCCGGAGAAGACGACCGGCATGGGTAGTGTACCTGTGCCATGTCTAATTCATTCCCGACCGCGCGATTGTGATCCGACAGTCGGGATTAAATCGACCCCTCAGTTTGATCTGGTCCGTCAGATTGCGGAGAAAGGGTATCACGCGATCTCGCGCGTCCATTTTCATTTAAAACCCCCCGCCTCGCTCGTGGTCTCCCGATCATGATCCAACGGCGATCTGCGATCCGACGCACGCGCACAGTGCACGGGTTCATGGTGGATCCGGCTCACCGTGGACAAGCGATTGTTTTTTGTTTAATTTAAATTCCAGAAATGGTTTTAAACTTCTAAAATTCATATCTTGCTCATTTTAACTCCAAAATTAACCATATCAATTCCGGAAAATTCATAATTTTATTCTCTACATGTTTGTACAATAAAAAACGGTAGGTTTATTTTGAGTATTTCATGTTTATTTAATAAAGTACTCAAATGCACTTTGGGGTAAACTCAAAAAGTGTCCATTTCAACTTTAGGAAAATTTATCTTTTATCCTCTTCATATTGGTGTAATAGAAACACTAGGTTTATTCTGAACTTTTTAATTTAAATTATTTGGAAGTTTAAAATCCATTTGATTACTTTTTTATTCCTTTTTAGAAAAATCCCTAACTCCATCAAAGTTCATTTTTGAAAATTCACATAAAAAACTTCAGTAGCTTAATGACTTATTTTCTTTAATTTAACCTAACTAAAACCTCTACGCTTGTTGTGTGATTTTGGATTGTTTAACTGAATGTTATGTTTATTACTTTTATCGAGAAGACTACGACGCCGTCGAGGAGCCGGAATACTTCCCGGAAGTCCATCCCTCACCTTTCGCTGAAGAAGGCAAGTCACCAAACTAACATTTTGAGCATATTGAACATAGTTTTATTAAACTATCGCTAAAACACAAAGGTTATACATGCATTAGTCAAATGAAAGCCCTACAATATAATTATTTAGATCCCCGACCTTGATGTGCAACCCAAGCCATGCTATCTAGCCTAAACTCCTTGTCACCATATCATTAGTACTTTTAGCTAGTGTCCAAAGTATCGACACAATTGCTATAAACGAGTCGTAGCGATTGGAAATCCACTATATGATCCCTGTTTATTGTTATCCCTAGAATTCTGTTGGTGATAGAGTTATGGTTAAGTGTATGCATGGTGGGTTCCAGGTGCAAGCTAGGGCATTGGTCGGTAGCACCCGAGGCACTATAAGGACCAGTCTGCGGGATCCGTTGCAATACATTTCCGTACTAACCACAAGTCTAGTGGGTAAGTCCTAACTGCGGTATGGAGTGTTCCAATCCGAGGCACCACTTGGAGATGGGTCAAGCAGCACCTGCGGGTGTCTTGTACCGACGTGGCGCAAAAGGGGGTGCGATGTTAGCCGGGATTCAGCCCGGCACGCCGGTGAAACCTAGAGCGGGTGATTATTGCTTGGAGCATTTCATGCTGAGGTTTTGGCATGAGTTCTCGTGGTATGGGTCATCTCGTTACATTTTGGTGTATGGGATGAGTGTGTGCTTTGTGGGTACAGTGGTACACCTCTAATCAGAGTCTTAAATCTTTTCAAAAAGTCAGGCCCACGGTCAAGGGCGGGTTGCGTGACATCCCACAATTAGTTTACTTTGATAAGTTTGCATGATGATTTGACATGTAAGTACTGTTGAGCGAGGAGGGAAAACGTACTCCTCGAGTTAGATGGTATTATGTTCATGTTTAATATTCCGCATGATTAAACTTGACTACACTAAATGCTTTAACTGAAAAATGTACTTTTCAGCACTTTTAGCCATTATCATTCCTTTGTTATTATCCTGCATTATTATTGCATCCTCGGTGGCTTGTTGAGTACTTTTTGTACTCATACCCGTTGGACACACAATTCAGAGGCTGCCAACTATGAGGAAGATGGTCTGCAGTAGTTACCCAGTCAAGAAGAAAGATCCTAAAGAAGGCGTTTTTCATGCTACTTATTTTTGATGTTTATTTTATTTTTACACCTATGTAATAATGTGGTCTACGTACCACGAATGATTTCCCGTATGTACGTTGTCGCATGATGAACCTCTTGTTATTATTGTTTTTCTTTTGAAATTCAATAATGTTCCGATTTGTTAAATCGGGGCGTCACACATGGTCTCTGAAGCCACCTTCTCGCACTTTATCTTTTCCACAGACAAAGTCTTGTTTGACGTAGTCAGCTCGTCCGACAAAGATGAAAGTCTATCTGCCTCCGTCATTCAAAACTTTTTTGTCCGAGCAGCTTCTTGGCCTCCTTCATCAAATTTAGCTGCTCCTCTCGAAGCTTAACCATTTCAGCTCCTATAGCTGCCTGCTCTTCCCACAGACTTTCCACCTCAGCCTGGAGCACAACCCGCTCAGCTTCAAGTTCATTTTTGGCAGCCTCCAAGCTAGTCCTAGCATTCCTCTCTGCAGCAACCATTTCTTCCAAGCTCGAAGTCTGAGTCTCAGAGCTAACAAGGCTCCCTTGAGGAGTTTTTACCTTCTCCTTGAGTCGGTTACATTCTCGCTCATGTGATATAGCTGTAGCCCGAGCTAGAACTACTTGCTGCAAAGGAAGAAGAACAATGTAAGTAAATTATGTGCATATGTTTGAACTAAATTTATTTTTGCAGATGCTTTGTACCTGGTAGGCTGCCCGTTCGAAAGCTGCATCTAACTCTGACCCCTCCGCTTCAACAAGAATGGAAACCAAGTCAGTCTCCCCAACCTCACAACTAGCCCGAGACAAAGGCTCTAGCAAAGTCCGAAGTCCTGTTCTCCGCTCCAGAAAAGTAGCTAAGAGGGGGAGCCTTGACAAGGTGCTCTGATCATCTTCGTTGGGAGATGGACCGGTGCATAGCGAAGCATCTTCGGAGGCCTCCGTAGATGAACAGGAGCAGGCAAAGGCCAACCTTTACCTTTACCTTTTCCAGGACCCATCGTCTTCGTTGAAGCTGTTTCTCGGACCAGAGCAACTTGTGTTATGGCTGGAGCTAGCTTCAGAGCTGCGTTATGCTCCGACACAACTTCTGTAGCAGGAGCCACCTCCACCGGAGCTGATCCTGTAAAAACCAAAGGTATATCATATTGCTTAAATTTTGCAGGACACAAAGAAAAAAGGGAAGAATAAAAGGTATTCTGCTGAGGCTTACCTCTGACATCTTGTTGCGAACACAATTGCTACAACAGTTGGCGCCGTCCGTGGGGACCTTAGTCCTAAAAGCTAAGTTCTCTGCCACTATCTGCAACTCGAAGTACGCTTGAGGGGGGAGCTTCGAAGCTTTCTTGCTTCGCCCACCCTTTGGCAAGGGGCTTTGGGTGCAGTTCGAAGGTCATATTCGCCTTCCCCCATCATTTGCATTTAAGAGCTCACCCTCCAGCAAGGGCTCCGCTTCGTGTGTCGAAGGCCGTCGAAGCCCCAGGGGCTACGAGGCAAGCTTTCACCCACTTTACGAGGTATGTACACTATCCGAAGTACCACTTCGATGTACAACTTTGCAATTACTTTAGTATAAAATTGAAGCCCTGCTTCGCCTTAAATTCGAAGCCCTGCTTCGCCTTTAAAGCAAATTTTTGCTCCATCTTATTGAAAGATTGAAGCCTCGCTTCGTGTTTTAAAACCGAAGCTATGCTTCGCGCTTTTAAATCGAATCCTCGTTTCCTTTTAAAGATTCAAAGCCTTGCTTCATCTTATGAAAAACCAGAAGCCTTGCTTCGCCTTGTTCAAAATTCGAAGCCTTGATTCACTTTACAAAATCCGGAGCATCCCTCCGAAGGCTACACAGTGCCTCTGGGCCCGTAGCAGTGGGCTTTGAGACTTCGAGGCGATGGCTCGGTAAGTCTGGGATTCCAGGCTCTGGCCTGATGCATCCCCGGGTCGAAGGTGGCCCAGGGTCGTAGGTGAACCAGAGTCGAAGGTGGCTCAACCTATCGCAGGTTCGGTGAATCCACACAAAATATGCCTTTTCACTACAGGACCAAGCTCAAGAAGCCTTGCTTCGCTATCTAAACATGCACCGAGGCCTCGCTTCGCATGACGTGATCCAATCTAAGAATTAAGCATCTCGAAGTCATGCTTCGCTTAAAATCTAAGTGCGTTTTGGAGCCTTGCTCACGCACAGCATCCAAATCCAAGCATGCCGAAGCATGCTTCGCTTAAATTGTCTACGCTGAAGCCTCGCTTCGCTCCAAGTTAACGCGTTCGAAGCCCAAAAGAGGCATTCGCTCGATGTGTTATAAGCATCCGAAGCCGTCAAAAAGGCTAACCCCTTCGCATTTTAATTGCCCGCACCAGCAACGACTAAGTCCCTAGCTGCCACGAGTAAGGGGGGAAGCATGTATGCGAAGTGTGCGAATGTAATACGTAGTACGAGCGTGACAAGCTAAAATGTTCGAAGTCATCAAACTATGCGAAGCATGCAGACGAAGTATGCAAATACAACAAATCTCATTCATTGAATGATAATTGAGAAGTATGTTACAAATACACTTCAAAAACAAAATTATGAATAGTCTGTGTCTAAGCCTAAGAAAAAGCGAGCTCGAGGCCCCAGCCCTCGCTTGCCCTTCTTTCGGCCAGGGCCCCCTCGGCTGGACGAAGCCTCATCGTAGCCTGCTCTCCCACGTCTAGTTCGTCCATGCCCCGAAGCCCGTAGACCTCGTCTTCCACTTTGCAGGTCGCTCCAAGTCCGCGAGGCAGGCGGTGCCGCGTCAAAGGTAGAGAAGTCAAGGCTTCATCGCCTGCCAAGGCCGTTCGCGAAGGCTGTACCCCCTCACTACGTGAGTTTACTGTGAAGCAATTTAAGTCTGACAAAGATGAAGAACTCCGAAGGGACTCCGTCTTCACAATAGCCAGCAGATCCTGGACTACTTCGGAGATGGCTTCACCGTTAGGCCCCCTCGAAAGTTTAAACCGAGGGGGGCCTTCGGACCTAACTACCTCGAGGACCGCCCACAACTGGCGAAGTATTCAGAGTCCTCAAGTACTTCGAAGTCAACATTCGGAGACTGATCCTGGGTAGGTATAAAGCACCCCCACATTTATATTAATAAACTGATAAGTTTTTACAAGCCTACAACTAAGAATTACAAGGAGCCTAAGGAGATCTACACCTTCGGAGGCGGAGGTGCCGACGTCAAGGGCTGAGGTGGCGAGGCATGCGCCCTGGCGAGGTGAAGGCGGATGGCCTTCTGAAGTTCAAGGACTGCCTCGCAGCCTTGGGCCTTCCAAGGCTCCTGAAGTCGCCTCCAGGCTCCGCGGACGCCGACCGGAGGCGTCACCAAGTGTTGGCCTCCGAAGGCCACAAGGGTCGCCGAGGTTGCTGCATCGAGGTGGTTGCACCCCGTGTCGTGAAGCATTTGTAGCACCCCTTGACCCACCACTCGTCCAGCCATCAAAGCGAAGCCCTTCAAGGATTGCTCCACCGTCACAGCCACTACCTTCAAGAATGCGGCGTAGTCCCCAATTGGGTCCTGGCTGCCGAAGTCTGGAGCCCGACACTCGGTCCCTATTAGTTCTAGGACCTCGGTCAAGCTCAGAGTAGCTTCGCCGATGTTGCCAACGACAAAGTTTCAAGGCACTGAGCTCCTTGGTGAAGCTCAGAGTTCTTCTTCGCCAGCTGGGCTTCGGCAGCCTTCACAGCTTGAAGCTCCGCTTGGAGACTGTCGGTTTCCGAGGCCAAGGCTTCCCTAGCCTTGTCGGCCTCGACCCTCGCCGCCTCGGCTTAGGCTTCGGCCCGCCTTCGCTTCTCGGCTTCCACCGAGACTTCGTGTCGGAGGGCCTCCTTCTCCTCCGCCAAGCGCATCATCCGCCTGTCCACAGAGGTCGATGCTGCTGCGTTCAATGCGAAGGCCTGAAAGAATTCAAGAAAATCACAGTGTTGATCGAAGACAAAAGTACAACTCGAAGCCTGCGTAAGACTTCGCTCACCTGGATGAGGGCTTCGTTCGCATTGCTAAAGAGGTCCATGGGGTTTGAGTGGCTGAGTTGAGCCACCAAGCCTCCTGCCTCCGCAGCTGCACAGCCCTCCCGGAAGGCTTGGATGGCCGCCTCCATCATGACCCCCTTCGGCAGCAAAGGCCGGACAATTTCCTCCGCCGCAACTGCCTACACAGGCTTCGGCAGTGCTGGACTCTAATCCACCACCTCGATGTCCTCGTCGCCTCGGGGGTCCCTTCGTCACGACCGTTGCCTCCGTCTTCTTCAGATGAGGAGTTGTCAGACTCCGAGCTGTCACTACTGCTACTGCTACTGGAGACCTCCGTTGCCTTCGGAACGGTGGGCCTCGCATCGACATCATCCTCTGCAAAAAAGTTCAAGTCTAAATCCACGTATAAAAGAGAAGTATGTTTGAGGTGTTTACCTTCATCGGAGATTTCCATTCCGAACATGAATTTTGTGAAAACGTCACAACCTGTAATGTGCAAGACTCAAAGTTCGCTTTCGGAACAAAAAGGTTCATTAACATGCCCAATCATTCTAATATGGTGTAATATTACCTAAGGAGGTGTTTCTGGAGTTTCCATTCTAAACACAATTGTTGTGATAACGTCACCACTCATAATGTGCAATTATCAAAAGTTTGTTTCTGAAACAAAAAGTTAAATACATGTCCAATCATCCTAATATGGTGTAATAGTACCGAAGGAGGTATTTCTAGAGTTTCTGTTCCGAGCACGAATGTTGTGAAAACGTCACCACCGGTAATGTGCGAGAATCAAAAGATCACTTCCGAAATAAAAAGGATCATTAACATGCACAATCATCCTAATATGGTGTAATAGTACCGTAGGTGATATTTCTTCAGTTTCCGTTCTGGACACAAATGTTGCGAAAACATCGACACCCATAATCTGCAAGAATTAAAAGTTCGATTCTAGAACAAAAAGGTTCAAAAACATGGCCAATCATCCTAATATGATGTAATAGTATTGAAGGAGGTGTTTCTAGAGTTTTCGTTCTGGACACGAATGTTGCGAAAACGTCGACACCCGTAATGTGAAATAATCAAAAGTTCGCTTCCGGAATAAAAAGGTTCATTAACATGCCCAATCCTCCTAATATGGTGTAATATTACCTAAGGAGGTGTTTCTGGAGTTTCCATTCTAAACATGATTGTTGTGACAACGTCACCACCCGTAATGTGCAAGAATCAAAAGTTTGCTTATAGAACAACAATGTTCATTAACATGTCCAATCATCCTGTTTTGGTGAAATTGTACCGTACGAGTTGTTATTGGAGTTTTTGTTCCGTACATGAATTTTGCGAAAACGTCGCCACCTGTAATGTGCAAGAATCAAAAGTTTGCTTCCGAAACAATAAGGTTCGTTAACATGCCCAATCCTCCTAATATGGTGTAATATTACCTAAGGAGGTGTTTCTAGAGTTTCCATTCCGAACACGATTGTTGCGAAAACGTCACCACTAATAATGTGCAATTATCAAAAGTTCGCTTCCGAAACAAAAGAGTTCAAAAACATGCACAATCATCCTAATATGGTGTAATAGTACCGAAGTAGGTATTTCTAGAGTTTCTGTTCCAGACACAAATGTTGCGAAAACGTCACCACCCGTAATGTGCGAGAATCAAAAGTTTGCTTCCGGAATAAAAAGGTTCAAGAACATGCCAAATCATCCTAATATGGTGTAATATAACCTAAGGAGGTGTTTCTGTAGTTTCCATTCTAAACACGACTATTGTGATAACGTCACCACCCGTAATGTGCGAGAATCAAAAGTTCGCTTTCGGAATAAAAAGGTTCAATAACATGCCCAATAATCCTCATATGGTGTAATAGTACCGTAGGAGGCATTTCGACAGTTTTCGTTTAGGACATAAATGTTGCGAAAACATCGACACCCATAAGGTTCTAGAACAAAAATGTTCAAAAACATGCCCAATCATCCTAATATGGTGTAATAGTACCGAAGGAGGTGTTTCTGGGGTTTTCGTTCCGGACACGAATGTTGCGAAATTGTCGCCACCCGTAATGTGCAAGAATCAAAAGTTCGCTTCCTGAACAAAAAGGTTCATTAACACGCCCAATCATCCTAATATGGTGTAATAGTATCGTATGAGGTGTTTCTTGAGTTTCCGTTCACGACACTAATGGTGCGAAAACATCACCACCCGTAATGCGCAAGTATCAAAAGTTTGCTTATAAAACAACAACGTTCATTACCATGCCCAATCATACTAATATGGTTTAATTGTACCGTACGAGGTGTTTTTGGAGTTTCCGTTCCGAACATGAATTTTGTGAAAACGCCGCCACCTATAATGTGCGAGAATCAAAAGTTCACTTGCAGAATAAAAAAGTTCATTAACATGCCCAATCCTCCTAATATGGTGTAATATTACCTAAGGAGGTGTTTCTGGAGTTTCCATTCTAAACACGATTGTTGTGATACCGTCACCACCCGTAATGTGCAAGAATCAAAAGTTTGCTTATAGAAAAACAATGTTCATTAACATGTCCAATCATCCTGTTTTGGTGTAATTGTATCGTACGAGGTGTCATTGGAGTTTCTGTTTCGTACAAAAATTTTGCGGAAATGTCGCCTCCTAATGTGCAAGAATCAAAAGTTCTCTTCTGGAACAAAAAGGTTCGATAACATGCCCAATCCTACTAATATGGTGTAATTGTACCGTACGAGGTGTTTTTGGAGTTTCCATTCCGAACATGAATTTTGTGAAAACGTCACCACCTGTAATGTGCAAGACTCAAAGTTCGCTTTCGGAACAAAAAGGTTCATTAACATGCCCAATCATTCTAATATGGTGTAATATTACCTAAGGAGGTGTTTCTGGAGATTCCATTCTAAACACAATTGTTGTGATAACGTCACCACTCATAATGTGCAATTATCAAAAGTTTGTTTCTGAAACAAAAAAGTTTAAAAATATGTCCAATCATCCAAATATGGTGTAATAGTACCGAAAGAGGTATTTCTAGAGTTTCTTTTCCGAGCACGAATGTTGTGAAAACGTCACCACCGGTAATGTGCGAGAATCAAAAGATCACTTCCGAAATAAAAAGGATCATTAACATGCACAATCATCCTAATATGCTGTAATAGTACCGTAGGTGATAGTTCTTCAGTTTCGGTTCTGGACACAAATGTTGCGAAAACATCGACACCCATAATCTGCAAGAATTAAAAGTTCGCTTCTAGAACAAAAAGGTTCAAAAACATGGCCAATCATCCTAATATGGTGTAATAGTATTGAAGGAGGTGTTTCTAGAGTTTTCGTTCTGGACACGAATGTTGCGAAAACGTTGACACCCGTAATGTGAAATAATCAAAAGTTCGCTTCCGGAATAAAATTGTTCATTAACATGCCCAATCCTCCTAATATGGTGTAATATTACCTAAAGAGGTGTTTCTGGAGTTTCCATATTAAACACGATTGTTGTGATAACGTCACCACTCGTAATGTGCAAGAATCAAAAGTTTGCTTATAGAACAACAATGTTCATTAACATTGCCCAATCATCCTGTTTTGGTGTAATTGTACCGTACGAGTTGTTATTGAAGTTTTTGTTCCGTACATGAATTTTGCGAAAATGTCGCCACCTGTAATGTGCAAGAATCAAAAGTTCACTTCCGAAACAATAAGGTTCGTTAACATGCCCAATCCTCCTAATATGGTGTAATACTACCTATGGAGGTGTTTATAGAGTTTCCATTCCGAACATGATTGTTGCGAAAACGTCACCACTAATAATGTGCAATTATCAAAAGTTCGCTTCCGAAACAAAAAACTTCAAAAACATGCCCAATCATCCTAATATGGTGTAATAGTACCAAAGGAGGTATTTCTAGAGTTTCTGTTCCGGACACGAATGTTGCGAAAACATCACCACCCATAATGTGCGAGAATCAAAAGTTCGCTTCCGGAACAAAAAGGTTCAAAAACATGGCCAATCATCCTAATATGGTGTAATAGCAATGAAGGAGGTTTTTCTGTTGTTTTCGTTCTGGACACGAATGTTGCGAAAATGTCGCCACCCGTAATGTACATGAATCAAAAGTTCGCTTCCAGAACAAAAAGGTTCATTAACATGCCCAATCATCCTAATATGGTGTAATAGTATCGTACGAGGTGTTTCTTGAGTTTCCGTTCACGACACTAATGGTGCGAAAACATCACCACCCGTAATGCGCAAGAATCAAAAGTTTGCTTATAAAACAACAACGTTATTTATCATGCCCAATCATACTAATATGGTGTAATTGTACCGTACGAGGTGTTTTTGGAGTTTCAGTTCCGGACACGAATTTTGCGAAAACGCCGCCACCTATAATGTGCGAGAATCAAAAGTTCACTTGCAGAATAAAAAAGTTCATTAACATGCCCAATCCTCCTAATATGGTGTAATATTACCTAAGGAGGTGTTTCTGGAGTTTCCATTCTAAACACGATTGTTGTGATACCGTCACCACCCTTAATGTGCAAGAATCAAAAGTTTGCTTATAGAACAACAATGTTCATTAACATGTCCAATCATCCTGTTTTGTTGTAATTGTACCGTACGAGGTGTTATTGGAGTTTCTGTTCCGTACACGAATTTTGCGGAAATGTCGCCTCCTAATGTTCAAGAATCAAAAGTTCGCTTCTGGAACAAAAAGGTTCGATAACATGCCCAATCCTACTAATATGGTGTAATTGTACCGTACGAGGTGTTTTTGGAGTTTCCATTCCGAACATGAATTTTGTGAAAACGTCACCACCTGTAATGTGCAAGACTCAGTTCGCTTTCGGAACAAAAAGGTTCATTAACATGCCCAATAATTCTAATATGGTGTAATATTACCTAAGGAGGTGTTTCTGGAGTTTCCATTCTAAACACAATTGTTGTGATAACGTCACCACTCATAATGTGCAATTATCAAAAGTTTGTTTCTGAAACAAAAAAGTTTAAAAACATGTCCAATCATCCTAATATGGTGTAATAGTACCGAAGGAGGTATTTCTAGAGTTTCTGTTCCGAGCACGAATGTTGTGAAAACGTCACCACCGGTAATGTGCGAGAATCAAAAGTTCACTTCCGGAATAAAAAGGATCATTAACATGCACAATCATCCTAATATGGTGTAATAGTACCGTAGGTGGCATTTCTTCTGTTTCCGTTCTGGACACAAATGTTGTGAAAACATCGACACCCATAATGTGCAAGAATTAAAAGTTTGCTTCTAGAACAAAAAGGTTCAAAAACACGGCCAATCATCCTAATATGGTGTAATAGTACTGAAGGAGGTTTTTCTAGAGTTTTCATTACGGACACGAATGTTGCGAAAACGTCGCCACCCGTAATGTGAAATAATCAAAAGTTCGCTTCTGGAACAAAAAGGTTCATTAACATGCCCAATCATCCTAATATGGTGTAATAGTATCGTACGAGGTGTTTCTTGAGTTTCCGTTCACGACACTAATGTTGCAAGAATCAAATGTTTGCTTATAGAACAACAATGTTCATTAACATGCCCAATCAACCTATTATGGTGTAATTGGACCGTACGAGGTGTAATTGGAGTTTCCGTTCTAGACACGAATTTTGCGAAAACGTCACCACCTATAATGTGCAAGAATCATAAGTTCGCTTCTGGAAAAAAAAGGTTCATTAACATGCCCAATCATCCTAATATGGTGTAATAGTACCAACGGAGGTGTTTCTGGAGTTTCCATTCCGAACACGATTATTGCGAAAACATCACCACATGTAATGTGCAAGAATCAAAAGTTTGCTTCTGAAACAAAAAGGTTCGTTAACATGCCCAATCCTCCTAATATGGTGTAATATTACCTAATGAGGTGTTTCTAGAGTTTCCATTCCGAACAAGATTGTTCCGAAAACGTCAGCACTAATAATGTGCAATTATCAAAAGATCGCTTCTGAAACAAAAGACTTCAAAAACATGCCCAATCATCCTAATATGGTGTAATAGTACCGAAGGAGGTAATTCTAGAGTTTCTGTTCCGGACACGAATGTTGCGAAAACATCACCACCCGTAATTTGCGAGAATCAAAAGATCGCTTCTAGAACAAAAAGGTTAAAAAACATGGCATATCATCCTAATATGGTGTAATAGTAATGAAGGAGGTGTTTCTGGAGTTTTCGTTGGGACACGAATGTTGTGAAAATGACGCCACCCGTAATGTGCAAGAATGAAAAGTTCGCTTATAGAACAACAATGTTCATTAACATGCCAATCATCCTATTATGGTGTAGTTGTACCGTACGAGGTGTTATTGGAGTTTCTGTTCCGTACACGAATTTTGCGCAAACGTCGCCTCCTGTTGTGCAAGAATCAAAAGTTCACTTCTGGAACAAAAATGTTCGATAACATGCCCAACCCTCCTATTATGGTGTAATATTACCTAAGGAGGTGTTTCTAGAGTTTCCAGTCCGAACACGATTGTTGCGAAAACGTCACCACTAATAATGTGCAATTATCAAAAGTTCGCTTCCGAAACAAAGAGTTCAAAAACATGCCCAATCATCCTAATATTGTGTAATAGTACCGAAGGAGGTATTTCTAGAGTTCCTGTTTCGGACACGAATGTTGCGAAAATGTCACCACCCGTAATGTGCGAGAATCAAAAGTTCGCTTCCGAAATAAAAAGGTTCATTAACATGCCCAATCATCCTAATATGGTGTAATATTACCTAAGGAGGTGTTTCTGGAGTTTCCATTCTAAACACGATTGTTGTGATAACGTCACCACCCGTAATGTGCGAGAATCAAAAGTTCGCTTTCAGAATAAAAAGGTTCATGAACATGCCCAATCATCCTAATATAGTGTAATAGTACCATAGGAGGCATTTCTGTAGTTTTCGTTCAGGACACAAATGTTGCAAAAACATCGACACCCATAATGTGCAAGAATTAAATTTCGCTTCTACAACAAAAAGGTTCAAAAACATGGTCAATCATCCTAGTAAGGTGTAATAGTATTTAAGGATGTGTTTCTAGAGTTTTCGTTCTGGACACGAATGTTGTGAAAATGTAGCCCCCCGTAATGTGCAAGAATCAAAAGTTCGCTTCCGGAACAAAAAGATTCATTAACATGCCCAATCATCCTAATATGGTGTAATAGTATCGTACGAGGTGTTTCTTGAGTTTCTGTTCATGACAATAATGTTGCAAAAACATCACCACCCGTAATGCGCAAGAATCAAAAGTTTGCTTATAGAACAACAACGTTCATTATCATGCCCAATCATACTAATATGGTGTAATTGTACCGTACGAGGTGTTTTTGGAGTTTCTGTTCTGAACACGAATTTTGCGAAAACGACGCCACCTGTAATGTGCAAGAATCAAAAGTTCATTTCCGGAACAAAAAGGTTCATTAACATGCCCAATCATCTTAATAGGGTGTAATACTACCGAAGGAGGTGTTTCTGGAGTTTCCATTCCGAACACGATTGTTGGAAAAACGTCACCACTCATAATGTGCAATTATCAAAAGTTCGCTTCCTAAAGAATAGAGTTGGAAACATGCCCAATCATCCTAATATGGTGTAATAGTACCGAAGGACGTATTTTTAGAGTTTCTGTTCCAGACACGAATGTTGCGAAAACGTCACAACCCGTAATGTGTGAGAATCAAAAGTTCGCTTCCGAAATAAAAAGGTTCATTAACATGGCCAATCATCCTAATATGGTGTAATAGTACCGTAGGAGGTGTTTTGGCAGTTTCCGTTCAGGACACAAATGTTGCGAAAACATCGACACCCATAATATGCGACAATTAAAAGTTCACTTCTAAAACAAAAAGGTTCAAAAACATGGCCAATCATCCTAATATGGTGTAATAGTACTGAAGGAGGTGTTTGTGGAGTTTTCGATTTGGACATGAATGTTGCGAAAACGTCGCCACCCGTAATGTGCAAGAATCCAAAGTTTGCTTATAGAACTACAATGTTCATCAACATGCCCAATCATCCTAACATGGTGTAATTGTACCGTACGAGGTGTTTTTTGAGTTTCCATTCCGGAGACGAATGTTGCAAAAATGTCGCCACCCGTAATGTGCAAGAATCAAAAGTTCGCTTCCGGAACAAAAAGGTTAATTAACATGGTGTAATAGTACTGAAGGAGGTGTTTCTGGAGTTTCTGTTCCGGACACGAATGTTGGAAAAATGTCACCACCCGTAATGTGCAAGAATCAAAAGTTCCCTTCCGGAATAAAAAGGTTCATTAACATGCCCAATCATCCTAATATGGTGTAATAGTATCGTACAAGGTGTTTCTTGACTTTCCGTTCACGACACTTATGTCATAAAAACATCACCACCCGTAATGTGCAAGAATCAAAAGTTTGCTTATGGAACAATAATGTTCATTATCATGCCCAATCATCCTTTTATGGTGTAATTGTACTGTACGAGGTGTTTTTGGAGTTTCTGTTCCGGACACGAATTTGCGAAAACGTCGCCACCTGTAATGTGCAAGAATAAAAAGTTCGCTTCCGGAACAAAAAGTTTCATTAACATGCCCAATCATCCTAATATGGTGTAATAGTACCGTAGGAGGTGTTTCTGGAGTTTCCATTCTGAATACGATTGTTGTGAAAACGTCACCACTCGTAATGTGAAATTATCAAAATTTTGTTTCTGAAACAAAAGAGTTCAAAAACATGCCCAATCATCCTAATATGGTGTAATTGCACCGAAGGATGTGTTTCTAGAATTTCTGTTCTGGACATGAATGTTGTGAAAATGTCACCACCTATAATGTGCGAGAATCAAAAGAATGCTTCCGGAATAAAAAGGTTCATTGATATGCCCAACCATCTTAATATGGTGTAATAGTACCGTAGGAGGCATTTCTGCAGTTTCCGTTCAGGACACAAATGTTGTGAAAACATCGACACCCGTAATGTGCAAGAATTAAAAGTTCACTTCTAAAACAAAAAGGTTAAGAAACTTGGCCAATAATCCTAATATGGCGTAATAGTACCAAAGGAGGTGTTTCTAGAGTTTCTGTTCCGGACATGAATGTTGCGAAAACGTCGCCACCCATAATGTGCAAGAATCAAAAGTTCGCTTCTGGAACAAAAAGGTTCATTAACATGCCCAATAATCCTAGTATGGTGTAATAGTATCGTACGAGGTGTTTCTTGTGTTTCCATTCACGACACTAATGTTGTGAAAACGTCACCACTCGTAATATGCAAGAATCAAAAGTTTTGTTATAGAACAACGATGTTCATTAACATGCCCAATCATTCTATTATGGTGTAATTGTATTGTACGAGGTGTTTTTGCAGTTTCTGTTCTGAACACGAATTTTGCGAAAAGATGCCACCTGTAATGTGCAAGAATCAAAAGTTCATTTCCGGAACAAAAAGGTTCATTAACATGCCCAATCATCATAATATTGTGTAATAGTACTGAAGGAGGTGTTTCTGGAGTTTCCATTCCGAACACGATTGTTGGAAAAACGTCACCACTCATTATGTGCAATTATCAATTGTTTGTTTCCGAAACAAAAGAGTTCAAAAACATGCCCAATCATCCTAATATGGTGTACTTGTACCAAAGGAGGTGTTTCTAGAGTTCTGTTCCGGATACGAATGTTGTGAAAACGTCACCACCTATAATGTGCGAGAATCAAAAGATCGCTTCCGTAATAAAAAGGTTCATTAATACGCCCAATCATCCCAATATGGTTTAATAGTACTGTAGGAGGCAATTCTGTAGTTTCCGTTCAGGACACAAATGTTACAAAACAATGATACCCATAATGTGCATGAATTAAAAGTTCGATCTAAAACAAAAAGGTTCGAAAACATGGCCAATCATCCTAATATGCTTTAATAGTACTGAAGGAGGTGTTTCTGGAGTTTTTGTTCCGGACACAAATGTTGCGAAAACGTCTTCAGCCGTAATGTGCAAGAATCAAAAGTTCGCTTCCGGAACAAAAAGGTTCATTAACATGCCCAATCATTCTAATATGGTGTAATAATATCGTACGATGTGTTTCTTAAGTTTCAATTCACGACACTAATGTTGCGAAAATGTCACCACCCGTAATGTGCAAGAATCAAAAGTTTGCTTATAGAACAACAACGTTCATTATCATGCCCAATCATCCTAATATGGTGTAATAGTACCTTAGGAGGCATTTCTGCAGTTTCCGTTCAGGACATACATGTTGTGAAAACATCGACACCCATAATGTGCAAGAATTAAAAGTTCGCTTCTAAAACAAAAAGGTTCAAAAACATGGCCAATAATCCTAATATGGTGTAATAGTATCATACAAGGTGTTTCTGGAGTTTTCGTTCCGAACACGAATGTTGCGAAAACGTCGCCACCCGTAATGTGCAAGAACAATGTTCATTAATAATGCCAATCATTCTATTATGGTGTAATTGTACCGTACGAGGTGTTTTAGGAGTTTCCGTTCCGGAAACGAATTTTGCGAATACATCGCCACCTGTAATGTGCAAGAATCAAAAGTTCATTTCCGGAACAAAAAGGTTCATTAACATGTCCAATCATCCTTATATGGTGTAATAGTACATAAGGAGGTGTTTCTAAAGTTTCCATTCCTAACACGATTGTTGCGAAAACGTCACCACTCATAATATGCAATTATCAAAAGTTCGCTTCCTAAACAAAAGAGTTAAAAAAAACATGCCCAATCATCCTAATATGGTGTAGTAGTACTTAAGGATGTGTTTCTGGAGTTTTCGTTCCGGACACAAATCTTGCGAAAATGTCGCCACCCGTAATGTGCAAGAATCAAAAGTTCGCTTCCGGAACGAAAAGGTCATTAACATGCCCAATCATTCTAATATGTTGTAATAATATCGTACGAGGTGTTTCTTAAGTTTCCGTTCACGCTTCTAATGTGTTGCGAGAATGTCACCACCCGTAATGCGCAAGAATCAAAAGTTTGCTTATAGAACAACAACGTTCATTATCATTCCCAATCATCCTAATATGGTGTAATATTACCGTACGAGGTGTTTTTTGGAGTTTCCGTTCCGGACAGGATTGTTGCGAAAATGTCGCCACCTGTAATGTGCAAGGTTCAAAAGTTTGCTTCCGGAACGAAAAGGTTCATTAACATGCCCAATCATTCTAATATGGTGTAATATTATCGTACGAGTGTTTCTTGAGTTTCCGTTCACGACACTAATGTTGCGAAAACGTCACCACCCGTAATGTGCAAGAATCAAAACTTTTCTTATAGAACACCCAATGGTTCATTAACATGCCCAACAAT
>JAAALK010000085.1:1249506-1280143 GCA_019279435.1 Zizania palustris | reverse complement strand
AAAGGTTCATTAGCATGCCCAATCATTCTAATATGGTGTAATAGTAACGTAGGAGGTATTTTTGCAGTTTTTGTTCAGGACACAAATGTTGCGAAAACATCGACACCCATAATGTGAAAGAATTAAAAGTTCGCTTCTAGAACAAAAAGGTTCAAAAACATGGCCAATCATCCTAATATTGTGTAATAGTACTAAGGAGGTGTTTCTAGAGTTTTCATTCCGGACACGAATGTTGCGAAATGTCGCCACCGTAATGGCAGAGTCAAAAGTTCGCCTTCCGAACCAAACAAGGTTCATAACATGTCCAATAATCCTAATATTGTGTAATAGTATCATACGAGGTATATCTTGAGTTTCCATTCACGACACTAATGTTGTGAAAACATCACCACCCGTAATGTGCAAGAATGAAAATTTTGCTTATCGAACAACAATGTTCATTAACTTGCCAAATCATCCTAAAATGATGTAATTGTACCGTACGAGGTGTTTTTGGAGTTTCTATTCCGGACACGAATTTTGCGAAAACGTCACCACCTGTAATGTGCAAGAATCAAAAGTTCGCTTCCGAAACAAAAAGGTTCATTAACATGCCCAATCATCCTAATAAGGTGTAATACTACCGAAGGAGGTGTTTCTAGAGTTTCCATTCCGAATACGATTGTTGCGAAAACGTCACCACTCATAATGTGCTATTATCAAAAGTTTGTTTCTGAAACAAAAGAGTTCAAAAAAATGCCCAATCATCCTAATATGGTGTAATTGTATCGAAGGAGGTGTTTCTACAGTTCTGTTCCGGACACGAATGTTGTGAAAATGTTACCACCTATAATGTGCGAGAATCAAAAGATCGCTTCCGTAATAAAAGGTTCATTAATACGCCCAATCATCCTAATATGGTTTAATATTACCGTAGGAGGCATTTCTGCAGTTTCCGTTCAGGACACAAATGTTGTGAAAACAACGATACCCATAATGTGCAAGAAATAAAAGTTCGATCTAAAACAAAAAGGTTCGAAAACATGGCCAATCATCCTAATATGGTTTAATAGTACTGAAGGAGGTGTTTCTGGCGTTTTTGTTCTCGACACGAATGTTGCGAAAACGTCTCCACCAGTAATGTGCAAGAATCAAAAGTTCGCTTCCGGAACAAAAAGGTTCATTAACATGCCCAATAATCCTAATATGGTGTAATAGTATCATACGAGGTGTTTCTTGTGTTTCCGTTCATGACACTAATATTGCGAAAACGTCACCACCCGTAATGTGCTAAAATCAAAAGTTTGCTTATAGAACAACAATGTTCATTATCATTCCCAATCAATCTATTGTGGTGTAATTGTACCGTACGAGGTGTTTTTGGAGTTTCTGTTCGGGACACAAATTTTGCGAAAACATCGCCACCTGTAATGTGCAAGAATAAAAAGTTCATTTCTGGAACAAAAAGGTTGAAAAACATGCCAAATCATCCTAATGTGGGGTAATAGTACCGAAGGAGGTTTTTCTAGAGTTTCTGTTCTAGACACGAATGTTGCGAAAATGTCACAACCCGTAATGTGTGAGAATAAAAAGTTCGCTTCCGGAATAAAAACGTTCATTAACCTGCCCAATCATCCTAATATGGTGTAATAGTACCGTAGGAGGCATTTCTGCAGTTTCTGTTCAGGACACAAATGTTGCGAAAACATCGACACCCATAATGTGCAAGAATTAAAAGTTCGCTTCTAGAACAAAAAGGTTCAGAAACATGACCAATCATCCTAATATGGTGTAATAGTATTGAAGGAGGTATTTCTAGAGTTTTCGTTCCGGACATGAATGTTGCGAAAACGTCGCCACCCGTAATGTGCAAGAATCAAAAGTTCTCTTCCAGAAAAAAAAGTATCATTAACATGCCCAAAAATCCTAATATGATGTATTAGTATCGTACGAGGTGTTTCTTGTGTTTCCGTTCACGACACTAGTGTTGCGAAAACGTCACCACCCATAATGTGCAAGAATCAAAAGTTTGCTTATATAACAACAATGTTCAATAACATGCCCAATCATTCTATTATGGTGTAATTGTACCGTACGAGGTGTTTTTGGAGTTTCTGTTCCGGACAGAGATTTTGTGAAAACATCGCCACCTGTAATGTGCAAGAGTCAAAAGTTCGCTTCCGAAACAAAAAGGTTCATTAACATGTCCAATAATCCTAATATTGTGTAATAGTATCATACGAGGTGTATCTTGAGTTTTCGTTCACGACACTAATGTTGTGAAAACATCACCACCCGTAATGTGCAAGAATCAAAGTTTGCTTATAGAACAATAATATTCATTAACTTGCCCAATCATCCTAAAATGGTGTAATTGTACCGTACGATGTGTTTTTGGAGTTTCTGTTCCGGACACGAATTTTGCGAAAACGTCGCCACCTGTAATTTGGAAGAATCAAAAGTTCGCTTCAGAAACAAAAAGGTTCATTAACATGCCCAATCATCCTAATATGGTGTAATAGTACCGAAGGAGGTGTTTCTGGAGTTTCCATTCCGAATATGATTGTTCCGAAAACGTCACCACTCATAATATGCAATTATCAAAAGTTTGTTTCCGAAACATAAGAGTTAAAAAACATGCCCAATCATCCTAACATGGTGTAATTGTACCATACGAGTTGTTTTTGGAGTTTCCGTTCCAGACACAAATTTTGTGAAAACGTCGCCACCTGTAATGTGCAAGAATCAAAAGTTTGCTTCCGGAACAAAAAGGTTCATTAACATGCCCAATCATCCTAATATGGTGTAATAGTACCAAAGGAGGTGTTTCTAGAGTTTCCATTCCGAACACGATTGTTGCGAAAACGTCACCACTCATAATGTGCAATTAACAAAGTTTGTTTTTGAAACAAAAGAGTTCAAAAACATGCCCAATCATCCTAATATGGTGTAATTGTACCGAAGGAGGTGTTTCTAGAGTTCTGTTCCGGACACGAATGTTGTGAAAACGTCACCACCTGTAATGTGCGAGAATCAAAAGATCTCTTCCGGAATAAAAAGGTTCATTAACATGACCAATAATCCTAATATGGTGTAATAGCATCATACGAGGTGTTTCTTGTGTTTCCGTTCACGACACTAATGTTGCGAAAATGACACCACCCATAATGTGCTAAAATTAAAATTTGGCTTATAGAACAATAATGTTCATTAACATGCCCAATCATTCTATTGTGGTGTAATTGTACCGTATGAGGTGTTTTTGGAGTTTCTGTTCCGGACACGAATTTTGCGAAAACATCGCCACCTGTAATGTGTAAGAATAAAAAGTTCATTTCCGTAACAAAAAGGTTCATTAACATGGCCAATCATCCTAATACGGTGTAATACCACCGAAGGAGGAGTTTCTGGAGTTTCCATTCCGAACACGATTGTTGTGAAAACGTCACCACTGAATGTGCAATTATCAAAACATTGCTTCCTAAACAAAGAGTTGAAAAACATGCCCAATCATCCTAATATGGTGTAATAGTACCGAAGGAGGTTTTTCTAGAGTTTCTGTTCTAGACACGAATGTTGCGAAAACGTCACAACCCGTAATGTGTGACAATAAAAAGTTTGATTTTGGAATAAAAAGGTTCATTAGCATGCCCAATCATTCTAATATGGTGTAATAGTAACGTAGGAGGTATTTTTGCAGTTTTTGTTCAGGACACAAATGTTGCGAAAACATCGACACCCATAATGTGAAAGAATTAAAAGTTCGCTTCTAGAACAAAAAGGTTCAAAAACATGGCCAATCATCCTAATATTGTGTAATAGTACTAAAGGAGGTGTTTCTAGAGTTTTCATTCCGGACACGAATGTTGCGAAAATGTCGCCACCCGTAATGTGCAAGAGTCAAAAGTTCGCTTCCGAAACAAAAAGGTTCATTAACATGTCCAATAATCCTAATATTGTGTACTGTATCATACGAGGTATATCTTGAGTTTCCATTCACGACACTAATGTTGTGAAAACATCACCACCCGTAATGTGCAAGAATGAAAATTTTGCTTATCGAACAACAATGTTCATTAACTTGCCCAATCATCCTAAAATGATGTAATTGTACCGTACGAGGTGTTTTTGGAGTTTCTATTCCGGACACGAATTTTGCGAAAACGTCACCACCTGTAATGTGCAAGAATCAAAAGTTCGCTTCCGAAACAAAAAGGTTCATTAACATGCCCAATCATCCTAATAAGGTGTAATACTACCGAAGGAGGTGTTTCTAGAGTTTCCATTCCGAATACGATTGTTGCGAAAACGTCACCACTCATAATGTGCTATTATCAAAAGTTTGTTTCTGAAACAAAAGAGTTCAAAAAAATGCCCAATCATCCTAATATGGTGTAATTGTATCGAAGGAGGTGTTTCTACAGTTCTGTTCCGGACACGAATGTTGTGAAAATGTTACCACCTATAATGTGCGAGAATCAAAAGATCGCTTCCGTAATAAAAAGGTTCATTAATACGCCCAATCATCCTAATATGGTTTAGTATTACCGTAGGAGGCATTTCTGCAGTTTCCGTTCAGGACATAAATGTTGCGAAAACAACGATACCCATAATGTGCAAGAAATAAAAGTTCGATCTAAAACAAAAAGGTTCGAAAACATGGCCAATCATCCTAATATGGTTTAATAGTACTGAAGGAGGTGTTTCTGGCGTTTTTGTTCTCGACACGAATGTTGCGAAAACGTCTCCACCAGTAATGTGCAAGAATCAAAAGTTCGCTTCCGGAACAAAAAGGTTCATTAACATGCCCAATAATCCTAATATGGTGTAATAGTATCATACGAGGTGTTTCTTGTGTTTCCGTTCATGACACTAATATTGCGAAAACGTCACCACCCGTAATGTGCTAAAATCAAAAGTTTGCTTATAGAACAACAATGTTCATTATCATTCCCAATCAATCTATTGTGGTGTAATTGTACCGTACGAGGTGTTTTTGGAGTTTCTGTTCGGGACACAAATTTTGCGAAAACATCGCCACCTGTAATGTGCAAGAATAAAAAGTTCATTTCTGGAACAAAAAGGTTGAAAAACATGCCAAATCATCCTAATGTGGGGTAATAGTACCGAAGGAGGTTTTTCTAGAGTTTCTGTTCTAGACACGAATGTTGCGAAAATGTCACAACCCGTAATGTGTGAGAATAAAAAGTTCGCTTCCGGAATAAAAACGTTCATTAACCTGCCCAATCATCCTAATATGGTGTAATAGTACCGTAGGAGGCATTTCTGCAGTTTCTGTTCAGGACACAAATGTTGCGAAAACATCGACACCCATAATGTGCAAGAATTAAAAGTTCGCTTCTAGAACAAAAAGGTTCAGAAACATGACCAATCATCCTAATATGGTGTAATAGTATTTGAAGGAGGTATTTCTAGAGTTTTCGTTCCGGACATGAATGTTGCGAAAACGTCGCCACCCGTAATGTGCAAGAATCAAAAGTTCTCTTCCAGAAAAAAAAGTATCATTAACATGCCCAAAAATCCTAATATGATGTATTAGTATCGTACGAGGTGTTTCTTGTGTTTCCGTTCACGACACTAGTGTTGCGAAAACGTCACCACCCATAATGTGCAAGAATCAAAAGTTTGCTTATATAACAACAATGTTCAATAACATGCCCAATCATTCTATTATGGTGTAATTGTACCGTACGAGGTGTTTTTGGAGTTTCTGTTCCGGACAGAGATTTTGTGAAAACATCGCCACCTGTAATGTGCAAGTGTCAAAAGTTCGCTTCCGAAACAAAAAGGTTCATTAACATGTCCAATAATCCTAATATTGTGTAATAGTATCATACGAGGTGTATCTTGAGTTTTCGTTCACGACACTAATGTTGTGAAAACATCACCACCCGTAATGTGCAAGAATCAAAAGTTTGCTTATAGAACAATAATATTCATTAACTTGCCCAATCATCCTAAAATGGTGTAATTGTACCGTACGATATGTTTTTGGAGTTTCTGTTCCGGACACGAATTTTGCGAAAACGTCGCCACCTGTAATTTGGAAGAATCAAAAGTTCGCTTCCGAAACAAAAAGGTTCATTAACATGCCCAATCATCCTAATATGGTGTAATAGTACCGAAGGAGGTGTTTCTGGAGTTTCCATTCCGAATATGATTGTTCCGAAAACGTCACCACTCATAATATGCAATTATCAAAAGTTTGTTTCCGAAACATAAGAGTTAAAAAACATGCCCAGTCATCCTAATATGGTGTACTTGTGCCGAAGGAGGTGTTTCTAGAGTTCTGTTCCGGACACAAATGTTGTGAAAACGTCACCACCTATAATGTGCGAGAATCAAAAGATCGCTTCCGTAATAAAAAGGTTCATTAAAACGCCCAATCATCCTAATATGGTATAATAGAACCGTAGGAGGCAGTTTTGTAGTTTCCGTTCAGGACACAAATGTTACAAAACAACGATACCCATAATGTGCATGAATTAAAAGTTCGATCTAAAACAAAAAGGTTCGAAAACATGGGCAATCATCCAAATATGGTTTAATAGTACTGAAGGATGTGTTTCTGGAGTTTTTGTTCCGGACACGAATGTTGCGAAAACGTCTCCAGCCGTAATGTGCAAGAGTCAAAAGTTCGCTTCCAGAACAAAAAGGTTCATTAACATGCCCAATAATCCTAATATGGTGTAATAGTATCGTACGAGGTGTTTCTTGTGTTTCCTTTCACGACACTAATGTTGCCATAATGTCACCACCCGTAATGCGCAAGAATCAAAAGTTTGCTTATAGAACAACAATGTTCATTAACATGGCAAATCATTCTATTGTGGTGTAATTGTACCGTACGAGGTGTTTTTGGAGTTTTTGTTCCGGACACGAATTTTGTGAAAACATCACCACCTGTAATGTGCAAGAATCAATAGTTCATTTTCGGAACAAAAAGGTTCATTAACATGACCAATCATCCTAATACGGTGTAATACTATCGAAGAAGGTGTTTCTGGAGTTTCCATTCCGAACACGATCGTTGCAAAAACGTCACTACTCATAAAGTGCAATTATCAAAAGTTCACTTTCTAAACAAAAGAGTTGAAAAACATGCCCAATCATCCTAATATGGTGTAATAGTACCCAAGGAGGTTTTTCTAGAGTTTCTGTTCTAGATACGAATGTTGCGAAAATGTCACAACCCGTAATGTGTGAGAATCAAAAGTTCTCTTCCGGAATAAAAAGGTTCATTAACATGCCCAATCATCCTAATATGGTGTAATAGTACCGTAGGAGGCATTTCTATAGTTTCTGTTCAGGACACAAATGTTGAGAAAACATCGACACCCATAATGTGCAAGAATTAAAAGTTCGCTTCTAGAACAAAAAGGTTCAAAAACATGACCAATCATCCTAATATGGTGTAATAGTATTGAAGGAGGTATTTCTAGAGTTTTCGTTCCGGACACGAATGTTGCGAAAACGTCGCCACCTGTAATGTGCAAGAATCAAAAGTTCGCTTCTGGAACAAAAAGTATCATTAACATGCCCAAAAATCCTAATATGATGTATTAGTATCGTACGAGGTGTTTCTTATGTTTCCGATCACGACACTAATGTTGCGAAAACGTCACCACCCATAATGTGCAAGAATCAAAAGTTTTCTTATATAACAACAATGTTCATTAACATGCCCAATCATTCTATTATGGTGTAATTGTACCGTACGAGGTGTTTTTGGAGTTTCTGTTCCGGACACGGATTTTGTGAAAACATCGCCACCTGTAATGTGCAAGAGTCAAAAGTTCGCTTCCGAAACAAAAAGGTTCATTAACATGTCCAATAATCCTAATATTGTCTAATAGTATCATACGAGGTGTATCTTGAGTTTTCATTCATGACACTAATGTTGTGAAAACATCACCACCCGTAATGTGCAAGAATCAAAAGTTTGCTTATAGAACAATAATGTTCATTAACTTGCCCAATCATCCTAAAATGGTGTAATTGTACCGTACGAGGTGTTTTTGGAGTTTCTGTTCTGGACTCGAATTTTGCGAAAACGTCGCCACCTGTAATTTGCAAGAATCAAAAGTTCGCTTCCGGAAAAAAAGGTTCATTAACATGCCCAATCATCCTAATATGCTGTAATAGTACCGAAGGAGGTATTTCTGGAGTTTCCATATCGAATACGATTGTTGCGAAAACGTCACCACTCATAATATGCAATTATCAAAAGTTTGTTTCCGAAACAAAAGAGTTCAAAAACATGCCCAATCATCCTAATATGGTGTACTTGTACCGAAGGAGGTGTTTCTAGAGTTCTGTTCCGGATACGAATGTTGTGAAAACGTCACCACCTATAATGTGCGAGAATCAAAAGATCGCTTTCGTAATAAAAAGGTTCATTAATACGCCCAATCATCCCAATATGGTTTAATAGTACTGTAGGAGGCATTTCTGTAGTTTCCGTTCAGGACACAAATGTTACAAAACAACGATACCCATAATGTGCATGAATTAAAAGTTCGATCTAAAACAAAAAGGTTCGAAAACATGGCCAATCATCCTAATATGGTTTAATAGTACTGAAGGAGGTGTTTCTGGAGTTTTTGTTCCGGACACGAATGTTGCGAAAACGTCTTCAGCCGTAATGTGCAAGAATCAAAAGTTCGCTTCCGGAACAAAAAGGTTCATTAACATGCCCAATAATCCTAATATGGTGTAATAGTATCGTACGAGGTGTTTCTTGTGTTTCCGTTCACGACACTAATGTTGCGATAACGTCACCACCCGTAATGCGCAAGAATCAAAAGTTTGCTTATAGAACAACAATGTTCATTAACATGGCCAATCATTCTATTGTGGTGTAATTGTACCGTACGAGGTGTTTTTGGAGTTTTGTTCTGGACACGAATTTTGTGAAAACATCACCACCTGTAATGTGCAAGAATCAATAGTTCATTTTCGGTACAAAAAGGTTCATTAACATTACCAATCATCCTGATACGGTGTAATACTATCGAAGAAGGTGTTTCTGGAGTTTCCATTTCGAACACGATCGTTGCAAAAACGTCACTACTCATAAAGTGCAATTATCAAAATTTCACTTTATAAACAAAAGAGTTGAAAAACATGCCCAATCATCCTAATATGGTGTAATAGTACCGAAGGAGGTGTTTCTAGAGTTTCTGTTCTAGACACGAATGTTGCGAAAACGTCACAACCCGTAATGTGTGAGAATCAAAAGTTCACTTCTGGAATAAAAAGGTTCATTAACATGCCCAATCATCCTAATATGGTGTAATAGTACCGTAGGAGGCATTTCTGTAGTTTCTGTTCAGGACACAAATGTTGAGAAAACATCGACACCCATAATGTGCAAGAATTAAAAGTTCGCTTCTAGAACAAAAAGGTTCAAAAACATGACCAACCATCCTAATATGATGTAATAGTATTGAAGGAGGTATTTCTATAGTTTTCATTTCGGACACGAATGTTGCGAAAACGTCGCCACCCGTAATGTGCAAGAATCAAAAGTTCGCTTCTGGAAAAAAAAGTATCATTAACATGCCCAATAATCCTAATATGATGTATTAGTATCGTACGAGGTGTTTCTTGTGTTTTCGTTCACGACACTAACGTTGCGAAAACGTCACCACCAGTAATGTGCAAGAATCAAAAGTTTGCTTATATAACAACAATGTTCATTAACATGCCCAATCATTCTATTATGGTGTAATTGTACCGTACGAGGTGTTTTTGGAGTTTTTGTTCCAGACACGGATTTTGTGAAAACATTGCCACCTGTAATGTGCAAGAGTCAAAAGTTCACTTCCGAAACAAAAAGGTTCATTAACATGTCCAATAATCCTAATATTGTGTAATAGTATCATACGAGGTGTATCTTGAGTTTTCATTCACGACACTAATGTTGTGAAAACATCACCACCCGTAATGTGCAAGAATCAAAAGTTTGCTTATAGAACAATAATGTTCATTAACTTGCCCAATCATCCTAAAATGGTGTAATTGTACCGTACGAGGTGTTTTTGGAGTTTCTGTTCCAGACACGAATTTTGCGAAAACGTCACCACCTGTAGTTTGCAAGAATCAAAAGTTCGCTTCCGGAACAAAAAGGTTCATTAACATGCCCAATCATCCTAATATGGTGTAATAGTACCGAAGGAGGTGTTTCTGGAGTTTCCATTCCGAATACGATTGTTGTGAAAACGTCACCACTCATAATATGCAATTATCAAAAGTTTGTTTCCGAAACAAAAGAGTTCAAAAACATGTCCAATCATCCTAATATGGTGTACTTGTACCAAAGGATGTGTTTCTAGAGTTCTGTTCCGGACATGAATGTTGTGAAAACGTCACCACCTATAATGTGCGAGAATCAAAAGATTGCTTCCGTAATAAAAAGGTTCATTAATACGCCCAATCATCCTAATATGGTTTAATAGTATCGTAGGAGGTATTTCTGTAGTTTCCATTCAGGACACAAATGTTACAAAACAACGATAGCCATAATGTGCATGAATTAAAAGTTCGATCTAAAACAAAAAGGTTCGAAAACATGGCCAATCATCCTAATATGGTTTAATAGTACTGAAGGAGGTGTTTCTGGAGTTTTTGTTCCGGACACGAATGTTGCGAAAACGTCTCCAGTCGTAATGTGCAAGAATCAAAAGTTCACTTCCGGAACAAAAAGGTTCATTAAGATGCCCAATAATCCTAATATGGTGTAATAGTATCGTACGAGGTGTTTCTTGAGTTTCAGTTCACGACACTAATGTTGCGATAACGTCACCACCCGTAATGCGCAAGAATCAAAAAATTGCGTATAGAACAACAATGTTCATTAACATGGCCAATCATTTTATTGTGGTGTAATTGTACCGTACGAGGTGTTTTTGGAGTTTTTGTTCCGAACACGAATATTGCGAAAACGTCGCCACCTCTACTGTGCAAGAATCAAAAGTTCACTTCCAGAACAAAAAGGTTCATTAACATGCCCAATCATCCTAATATGGTGTAATAGTACCAAAGATGGTGTTTCTGGAGTTTCCATTCCGAACACGATTGTTGCGAAAACGTCACCACTCATAATGTGCAATTATCAAAAGTTTCTTTCCGAAACAAAAGAGTTGAAAAACATGCCCAATCATCCTAATATGGTGTAATATTACTGAAGGAGGTATTTCTAGAGTTTCTATTCTGGATACGAATGTTGCGAAAACGTCACCACCTATAATGTGTGAGAATCAAAAGATCGCTTCCAGAATAAAACGGTTCATTAATATGCCCAATCATCCTAATATGGTGTAATAGTACCGTAGGAGGCCTTTCTGCAGTTTCCGTTCTAGAACAAAAAGGTTCGGTTCTAGAACAAAAAGGTTCAAAAACATGGCCAATCATCCTAATAAGGTGTAGTAGTACTGAAGGATGTGTTTCTAGAATTTTGGTTCCGGACATAAATGTTGCAAAAATGTCACCACCCGTAATGTGCAAGAATCAAAAGTTCGCTTACGAAACAAAAAGGTTCATTAACATGCCCAATCATCCTCATATGGTGTAATAGTATCGTACGAGGGGTTTCTTGAGTTTCCGTTCATGACACTAATATTCCGAAAACATCATCTCACCCGTAATGCGCAAGAATCAAAAGTTTGCTTTTAGAACAACAATATTGATTAACATTCTCAATCACCCTAATATGGTGTAATTGTACCGTATGAGGTGTTTTTGGAGTTTCCGTTCCGGACACGAATTTTGCGAAAACGTCGCCACCTGTAATGTGCAAGAGTCAAAAGTTCGCTTCCGAAACAAAAAGGATCATTGACATGTCCAATAATCCTAATATTGTGTAATAGTATCATACGAGGTGTATCTTGAGTTTACGTTCACGACACGAATGTTGTGAAAACATCACCACCCGTAATGTGCAAGAATCAAAAGTTTGCTTATAGAACAACAATGTTCATTAACTTTCCCAATCATCCTAAAATGGTGTAATTGTACCGTACGAGGTGTTTTTGGAGTTTCTGTTCCAGACACGAATTTTGCGAAAACGTCGCCACCTGTAATGTGCAAGAATCAAAAGTTTGCTTCCGGAACAAAAAGGTTCATTAACATGCCCAATCATGCTAATATGGTGTAATAGTACCGAAGGAGGTGTTTCTGGAGTTTCCATTCCGAATACGATTGTTGCGAAAATGTCACCACTCAAAATGTGCAATTATCAAAAGTTTGTTTCTGAAACAAAAGAGTTCAAAAGCATGCCCAATCATCCTAATATGGTGTAATTGTACCGAAGGAGCTGTTTCTAGAGTTCTGTTCCAGACACGTATGTTGTGAAAATGTCACCACCTATAATGTGCGAGAATCAAAAGATCGCTTCCGTAATATGGTTTAATAGTACCGTAGGAGGCATTTCTGTAGTTTCCATTCAGGACACAAATGTTGCAAAAACAACGATACCCATAATGTGCATGAAGGAGGTGTTTCTGGAGTTTTTGATCCGGACACGAATGTTGCGAAAACATCTCCACTCGTAATTTGCAAGAATCAAAAGTTTGCTTCCGGTACAAAAAGGTTCATTAACATGCCCAATAATCCTAATATGGTGTAATAGTATCGTACGAGGTGTTTCTTGTGTTTCGGTTCACGACACTAATATTGTGAAAACGTCACCACCCGTAATGTGCTAAAATCAAAATTTTGCTTATAGAACAACAATGTTCATTAACATGCCCAATCATTCTATTGTGGTGTAATTGTACTGTACGAGGTGTTTTTGGAGTTTTTGTTCTGGACACGAATTTTGTGAAAACATCACCACCTGTAATGTGCAAGAATCAATAGTTCATTTTCGGAACAAAAAGGTTAATTAACATGACCAATCATCCTAATACGGTGTAATACTACTGAAGAAGCTGTTTCTGGATTTTCCATTCTGACCACGATCGTTGCAAAAACGTCACTACTCATAAAGTGCAATTATCAAAAGTTCACTTCCTAAAATTGTGTAATGGTACCGTACGAGGTGTTTTTGGAGTTTTTGTTCCGGACACGAATGTTGCAAAAACGTCGCCACCTGTACTGTGCAAGAATCAAAAGTTCTCTTCCGGAACAAAAAGGTTCATTAACATGGCCAATCATCCTAATATGGTGTAATATTACCTAAGAACGTGTTTCTAGAGTTTCTATTCTGAAGACGATTGTTGCGAAAACGTCACCACTCATAATGTGCAATTATCAAAGTTTGTTTTTGAAACAAAAGAGTTCAAAAACATGCCCAATCATCCTAATATGGTGTAATTGTACCGCATGAGGTGTTTTTGGAGTTTTTGTTCCGGACACGAATTTTGCGAAAACGTCGCCATCTATACTGTGGAAGAATCAAAAGTTTGCTTCCGGAACAAAAAGGTTCATTAACATGCCCAATCATCCTAATATGGTGTTATAGTCCCGAAGGAGGTGTTTCTGGAGTTTCCATTCCGAACACGATTGTTGCGAAAACGTCACCACTCATAATGTGCAATTATCAAAAGTTCGCTTCCTCAACAAAAGAGTTGAAAAACATGCCCAATCATCCTAATATGGTCTAATTGTTCTAGACATGAATGTTGCGAAAACGTCACAACCCGTAATGTGTGAGAATCAAAATTTCGCTACTAGAATAAAAAGGTTCAATAACATGCCCAATCATCCTAATATGGTGCAATACTATCGGAGGAGGCATTTCTGTAGTTTCTGTTCAGGACAGAAATGCTGCGAAAACATTGACACCCGTAATGTGCAAGAATTAAAATTTCGCTTCTAGAACAAAAAGTTTAAAAAACATGGCCAATCATCCTAATATGGTGTAATAGTACTAAAGGAGGTGTTTCTAGATTTTTCGTTCTGGACACGAATGTTGCGAAAAGTTCGCCACCCGTAATGTGCAAGAATCAAAAGTTCGCTTCCGAAAAAAAGGTTCATTAACATGCCCAGTAATTCTAATATGGTGTAATAGTATCGTACGAGGTGTTTCTTGAGTTTCTGTTCATGACACTAATGTTGTGAAAACGTAACCACCCGTAATGTGCAAGAATCAAAAGTTTGCTTATAGAACAACAATGTTCATTAACTTGCCCAATCATCCTAAAATGGTGTAATTATACCGTACGAGGTGTTTTTGGAGTTTCTGTTCCAGACATGAATTTTGCAAAAACGTCGCCACCTGTAATGTGCAAAAATCAAAAGTTCGCTTCTAGAACAAAAATGTTCATTAACATGCCCAATCATCCTAATATGGTGTAATAGTACCAACGGAGGTGTTTCTGGAGTTTCCATTCCGAACACCATTGTTGCGAAAATGTCACCACTCATAATGTGCAATTATCAAAAGTTTGTTTCCGAAACAATAGAGTTCAAAAACATGCCCAATCATCGTAATATGGTGTAATTGTACAGAAGGAGGTCTTTCTATAGTTTCTGTTCCGGTCACGAATGTTGTGAAAACGTCACCACCCGTAATGCGCGAGAATCAAAAGATCACTTCCGGAATTAAAAGGTTCATTAATATGCCCAATCATCCTAATATGGTGTAATAGTATCGTACAACGTGTTTCTTGAGTTTCCGTTCACGACACTAATGTTGCGAAAACGTCACCACCCGTAATGCGCAAGAATCAAAAGTTTGCTTACAGAACAACAATATTCATTAACATTCCCAATAATCCTAATGTGGTGTAATTTTACCGTACGAGGTGTTTTTGAGTTTCCTTTCCAAACATGAATTTTGCGAAAACGTCGCCACCTGTAATGTGCAAGAATTAAAAGTTCGCTTCCGGAACAAAAAGGTTCATTAACATGCCCAATCCTCCTAATATGGTGTAATATTAACTAAGGAGGTGTTTCTAGAGTTTCCATTATGAAGACGATTGTTACGATAACGTCACCAGTCATAAAGTGCAATTATGAAAAGTTTGTTTCCGAAAGAAAAATGTTCAAAAACATGCCCAATCATCCTAATATGGTGTAATAGTACAGAAGGAGGTGTTTCTAGAGTTTTTGTTCTAGACACGAATGTTGTGAAAACGTTACCACCCGTAATGTGCAAGAATTAAAAGTTCGCTTCCACAACAAAAAGGTTCAAAAACATTTCCAATCATTCTATTATGGAGTAATAGTATTGATGGAGGTGTTGCTGGAGTTTCCGTTCAGGACACAAATGTTGCGATACAACGACACCCAAAACGTGCAAGAATTAAAAGTTCAATCTAAAACAAAAAGGTTCAAAAACATGGCCAATCACCCTGATATATGGTTTAATAGAACTGAAGGAGGTGTTTCTGGAGTTTTTGTTCCGGACACGAATGTTGCGAAAACGTCTCCACCCGTAATGTGCAAGAATCAAAAGTTCGCTTCCAGAACAAAAATTTTATTAACATGCCCAATCATCCTAATATGGTGTAATAGTATCGTACGAGGTGTCTCTTGAGTTTCCGTTCATGACACTAATGTTGCGAAAACGTCACCACCTGTAATGTGCAAGAATGTTCATTAACATGTCCAATCATCCTATTATGGTGTGATTGTATCGTACGAGGTGTTATTGGAGTTTCTGTTTCATACACGAATTTTGCGAAAACATCGCCTCGTAATGGGCAAGAATCAAAAGTTCGCTTCTAGAACAAAAAGGTTCGATAATATGCCCAATCTTCCTAATATGGTGTAATATTACCTAAGGAGTTGTTTCTAGAGTTTCTATTCCGAACACGATTGTTGCGAAAACGTCACCACTAGTAATGTGCAATTATCAAAAGTTCGCTTCCGAAACAAAAGAGTTCAAAACATGCCCAATCATCCTAATATGGTGTAATAGTACTGAAGGAGGTATTTCTAGAGTTTCTGTTCCGGACACGAATGTTGCGAAAACGGCACCACACGTAATGTGCGAGAATCAAAAGTTCGCTTCCGGAATAAAAGGTTCATTAACATGCCCAATAATCCAAATATGGTGTAATATTACCTAAGGAGGTGTTTCTGGAGTTTCCATTCTAAACACAATTGTTGTGATAACGTCACCACTCATAATGTGCAATTATCAAAAGTTTGTTTCTGAAACAAAAAAGTTTAAAAACATGCCCAATCATCCTAATATGGTGTAATAGTACCGAAGGATGTGTTTCTGGATTTTCCATTGTAAACACGATTGTTGTGATAACATCACCACCCGTAATGTGCGAGAATCAAAAGTTCGCTTTCGGAATAAAAAGGTCCATTAACATGCCCAATAATCCTAATATGGGTAATAGTATCATACGAGTAGTTTCTTGAGTTTCCGTTCACGACACTAATGTTGTGAAAACGTAACCACCCGTAATGTGCAAGAATCAAAAGTTTTCTTATAGAACAACAATGTTCATTAACATGTCCAATCATCCTGTTATGGTGTAATTGTACCATACGAGCTGTTATTGAGTTTCTGTTCCGTACACGAATTTTGCGAAAATGTCGCCACCTGTAATGTACAAGAATCAAAAGTTCGCTTCCGGAACAAAAAGGTTCATTAACATGCCCAATCCTCCTAATAGGGTGTAATATTATCTAAGGAGGTGTTTTTAGAGTTTCCATGCCGAACATGATTGTTGCGAAAATGTCACCACTCAAAATGTGCAATTATCAAAAGTTCACTTCCAAAACAAAAGAGTTCAAAACATGCCCAATCCTCCTAATATGGTGTAATATTACCGAAGGAGGTATTTCTAGAGTGTCTATTCTGGATATGAATGTTGCGAAAACGTCACCACCCGTAATGTGCTAGAATCAAAAGTTCGCTTCCGGAATAAAAAGGTTTATTAACATGCCCAATCATCCTAATATGGTCTAATTGTGTTGTAGGAGGCCTTTCTGCAGTTTCATGTCAGGACACAAATGTTGCGAAAACATCGACACCCATAATTTGCAAGAATCAAAAGTTCGGTTCTAGAACAAAAAGGTTCAAAAACATGGCCAATCATCCTAATAAGGTGTAGTAGTACGGAAGGATGTGTTTCTAGAATTTTCGTTTCGGACATGAATGTTGCAAAAATGTCGCCACCCGTAATGTGCAAGAATCAAAAGTTCGCTTACGAAACAAAAAGGTTCATTAACATGCCCAATATGGTGTATTAGTATCGTACGAGGGGTTTCCTGAGTTTCCGTTCACGACACTAATGTTCCGAAAACATCATCACCCGTAATGCGCAAGAATCAAAAGTTTGATTTTAGAACAACAATATTGATTAACATTCTCAATCACCCTAATATGGTGTAATTGTACCGTATGAGGTGTTTTTGGAGTTTCCTTTCCGGACACGAATTTTGTGAAAACGTCGCCACCTGTAATGTGCAAGAATGAAAAGTTCACTTACGGAACAAAAAGGTTCATTAACCTGCCCAATCCTCATAATATGTTGTAATATTACCTAAGGAGGTGTTTCTAGAGTTTCCATTCCAAACACGATTGTTGTGAAAACGTCACCACTCATAATGTGCAAGAATTAAAAGTTTGCTTCTACAACAAAAAGGTTCAAAAACATGGCCAATCATCCTAATAAGGTGTAATAGTACTGAAAGATGTGTTTCTAGAGTTTTCGTTCCGGACACGAATGTTGCGAAAATGTCGCCACCCGTAATGCGCAAGAATCAAGAGTTCGCTTACTATTGGCGTAAAAGATTACGCTAACAGGTTTCTAGTGATTAGAAACTAACAAATGAAGTGTTTGTGAAGTAAACTATTTCAAGCCTCCGAATGGATAATAGCTCAAAACAGTTCGAAGATGTATATTGAATAACTCAATCTTCGATCTCCATTACAGGGTAAAACGGGGGGTATTTATAGGCCCAAACATTAAGGAAAAGACCCTTTTACCCCTCTGTTACAACCGACATAGTGGAAACTATTCGGTATCCCTAATAGGGCTAAAACGGTAAAAGGCTAATCTAATGAGCAAGAAGATAATTCTTCCATCCTAGCTGGCAAAGAAGATCTCGGAACAGTTAATGTTCGAAGATGTTGTGGAAGTGATTTTTGATGTTGTGGATGCCCCATATGCATACAATGTTATCTTCGGAAGGGGCATGTTGAATCAATTCGGAGCTGTGGCGCATCATAATTATCTGTGTATGAAGATGCCCACACAAGCAGGAGTGCTCACTGTTTTCGGAGATCAGGCCACTTCGCGAAGAGAGGAATATGGTCATGGCCCTCCTCTTGACCCGAGACAGGTGAACAGCGTGCAATGCAACCCGAAAGATTTTTCTACTTCATACCAACCTTCGAAGAAGTCCTTACCAAGGCCAAGCCCTGAAGGTGAGATTGTAACGAAGGTTATTGTCAAAGACGACAAAGAATATTCATTTCTGTTTGGCAAGGACTTGCCTCCAGAAGTCACTACTTCGTTAGAAAAAGTAGTTGAAGAGAATTTATATATCTTTGCTTGGTCCGATGAGGACATTACAGGAGTCAGTCGGGATATTATTGAGCATAGTTTACTTGTGAACCCGAAGGTTCGGCCTGTCCGGCAAGGACTTCGGAAGCTATCTACGGAGAGGGATATCCTTCCTAAAGATGAAGTGGAAAAGTTGCTGAAGGCTGGGATTATCAGAGAGGTAGCTCATACGGAGTGGCTAGCCAACCCAGTCTTCGTTAGGAAGAAATCTTCCGGGAAATGGTGCATGTGTATTGACTTTACATCTTTGATTAAAGCATGCCCCCGTGGCCCCTATCCCATGCCCCGATCTGATCAATTGGTTGACTCCACTGCTGGTTCGGAGTTATTAAGCTTTCTTGACGCGTATTTTGGCTATCATCAAATCTGGCTAAAGCGCGAAGATGAAATCAAAACAAGCTTTGTAACTCCTTCGGGGGTCTTCTGCTATGTAAGAATGCCTTTTGGCTTAAGAAATGACGGGGAAACTTTTTCGAGGTTAAAGAGTGCTTTAAAGCACCAACATAGCCTAGACTTAGCAGAAACATTCAATAGCTACCTTCTCCGATTTCACCTTATCTTCAATGAAAGCATCCTTTGACGAAGTCAATTCATCCACCACAGCGGAGAGCCTAGCTGCCTCCGTAGCCAGAGAACTCTTTTGGCTAAGTAAGTTGCTAGCCTCCTCTGTAGCCTTAGCCTTTTCTTCTTGGAGCTTAACTAGCTCAGCCCCCGCCGTAGCGTGCTCTGCCCGCATTCTTTCTACCTCAGCCCGAAGTACAATTTGTTCGGCTTCGAGCTTTTTATTTGCATCCTCTAGATTTTGTTTGGCCCTCCTCTCCGCCGAAACCATTTCGTCTAAGCGGGAAACTCGAACTTCGGAGACGTTACGACTCCTTTGGAGAGCAGTAACCTTCTCCTGAAGGCGAAGACTTCCACGCTTGTTCGAGACAGCAGCGGCTCGAGCCAAAACTATTTGCTACGAAGAGAAAAAAGCAAGGTCATAAATTATTTGTAAGTTGAAATTAATCTTGTTTTGTAGATACTTTGTACCTGGTATGCTGCCCGTTCCAAGGCGATTGTAGCACCCAAAGATTTAAAAAGAAATAAAAGAAAAGAAAAATATCACTAAAGAAATTTCTGAATTTTATTATTGAAGAAAATACTAGAAGAGCCCTAATAAAGCCAAACTGGGAGAAATATTCAAAATTTGGACTTGAAAAATTTATGAGATAAACTAGAGGCCAAAGCATAATTTCAGGAATTTTTACAAATTTTTATCAATATTGATTCAACCCTTAATCAAATAAATGAATTAATGGAATAATTTTAAATCAGAAAAGCATTTTAATTCTTAATTGGGCCTCAACCTTGAATTAGCCTTCAGCCCATCCCAACCCAACCTTGAGTCACTAACAAGCGGGACCCAGATGTCGGCGCACTCCCCCTCTCTCCTCCCCGCGCTCGCGCTCCGCCTGGCCCACCCGTCAGCCTCACGCGCCCGCCGCTGTCTCTCTGGTCGCCAGGGCCCACCTGTCGGTCCTTCCTTTTCAGTTCGCCCACCGACAGGTGGGGGCCACCTGTCGGATGTTTCTTCTCCGATGGAAGGGGATCTCCCCCTTCCATACCGGCGACCCCCACCTTCCCTTCTCACCACCGGCCACCTCGATTCACCCGATTCGACCCCGAATCACCTTCCCCATGCACCGCCGCCCTCTTTTCGTCTATAGCCGATGAGTTTTCACACTTAAGGAAGATTGGCCGTGAGTTGGAAACCCTCGCCGGAGAGGGAAGGAAACCCTCGGTTTCCTTCCGTTTAATCGCCGCCGGTGACCCTATAAATACCCCTAAGGTCGCCACCCTCTTCCCACACTGCCTAAGCCTCAGCCGAAGCACACCAGAGCTCCTCTGCCTCTTTCTTGGGATTTCACTCCTGCTCCGCCTCCGGCCACCGATCGCCGCCACCTCGTACCTCCTCCGCCCTCGCCGTCACCACCATCGAGACCGCCAGAGCCCGCCCATCCTCGGCATCCACTCCGTTGGCCGTGAACGCCATCGGATCGCCATCGCCGTCGAGCTCCCGAAGACCTCCTTCGTCTACCCCTCGCCGTCGGTCGTCGTCTGTCGCCCTCCATCGCCACCGAAGGTATAACCGAGACCGCCATGATCCCCTCTATCCATTTTCGCAGAGAGCTAGGACTATAGGCGCTCGCCACCACCGTCGCCACCCGCGCCCGAGCCCCGCCGTCGCCGGAGAAGAAGGGTAGTTACCCTCTCCGACGCGTGCCGTGCCGTATGGGTCCTCTACCGTTCGATCTACAATGAATGGCTGAGATTAGAACCCCCTCTGACATAATCTGGGGCGTTCATTGAGTCAAAGCGGTATCAAGGCCTCTGGGCCATCGATCGCCACTTAACCTGCCCGCTCGATCTGGTGCATCCACGTCATACCGGTTCGCGAGATCTAATCGTGGCCGTCCAATTTCATTTAACCCTCCCGCCTCGCATCTGGCCGCTGGATCCAGATCCAACGGTCCAGATCCTTTGGGTCCACGCGCATAGTCGCTGGTCCACCATGGGCCTGGCTCACAGTGGACTAAAGCCCATTTTCTGTTTAAATAAAATTCCAGAAATTTATTTAAACTTTGAAAATTCATAACTTGCTCATTTTAACTCCAAATTTCACCATTCAAATTTTGTTAAATTCAGCATCTTATTCTCTACATATTAATGCCATAAAAACAGTATGTTACTTTAGTAGAAAATAATCTTATGAATTAAATAAATAAAAAACCCCTTAGGGATAAATTAATAATTCAAGAAATAAATTAGGAAAAGCCCCAAAACTTTAACCCTTGATATTATTAATATAACTTTAGTACAATAAAGCTCAATCCACGTATTTAAGTCATAAAACTTGTATGTTTATGTTTTGAGATGCTTTATTGAATGTATTGTTTACTTTTTCCGTATCGAGAAGACTACGAGATCGTCGAGGAGCCGGAGTTCTATTCCGAGGTTCCACCTTCACCCTTTGCTGATCAAGGCAAGTCATCGAACCCTCCTATGGAAATAGTTGATCATCATTGAGCCCAGTTTTCATAACTATCGCTATAACTCATAGGATATTATTGCATTAGTCAAATATCAAGCCCTACACTTATATTTATTAGATCCCCGTCCTTGTGTGCAAACCCAAGCCATGCTTATTGAGCCTTAACTCCTTGTCACTCTACAAATATCATATTAGCTAGTGCGCAATGTACCAGCACAACTGCTATAGGATAAAAAGAATGAGTCGTAGATAGATGGATTCTACTATATGAAATTTCCCCGTTATTCTTGTCTCTAGACTCTGTTGCAAGCTCGGGAACTGGTTGGTCGCACCCGGGGCACTATAAGGACCAGTCTGCGGGATCTGTTGCAGAGCATTTCCGTACCAACCAGAAGTCTAATGGGTAAGTCCTAACTGGAAGTATGGAACAATCCGACTCGATGCACCATAGTGGAGGGGGCAAGGGGCAACCTGCGGGTGACTTGTACCGACATGGCTCAAGGGGGGGTATGGTGGGGCTCCGACGCGTCGGGACACCATATGAAACCTATAAGAGGGTGCTGTTGAGTCGAGGAGGACCATATGGAAGGTTTTGGCACGAGTTCCCATGGAATGGGTCATCTCGTTACACTTTGGTGTAAGTGGTGAGTGCTTGCCTTGTGGGTACAGCGGTAGATCTCTGATCAGAGTATTTAATCTTTTTGAAAAGGCGAGCCCACGGTCAACGGCGGGTTGTGTGACTACTCGCAGTTAGTTTACAATTGTTTGAATGATTGAGTTATTCATGGCATGTAAGGACTATTGAGCGAGGTGGGGCTGACTGTACCCCTCGAGTTAGAAGATGATGATGCATACACGTGTTTACTTTTCTGTACTAATAACTTGCTCACATTTAATTGCTTTACAATCATGCTTTTCCGCAAAATTAGCCACTATCCCCCTTGTTATTACTTTGCATTATATTTGCATTCGGTGGCTTGCTGAGTACGTTTGTACTCACCCCCGTTGACTTACACAACCAGAGCCCGTCTACTACGAGGAGGATGAAGGTCTAGAGTAGCGACCCAGTCAAGGCGAGACTGGAAGAAGGCATTCATCTAGGACCCTTTGTTTTATTAGTTTCTCTTCACCTTTATTCACTTTTGTACTAATACGGTCTACGAACGTGAATGATTGCTCGTAATTGTACGTGGTCGCATGATGAACGTCTTGGTTTATTGATTTTCTATGGAATTTCAATAAAGGTCTTGATTTATTAAATCGAGGCGTGACAAGATGGTATCAGAGCCGACTTGACTGTAGGAAGCCAAACAGACGTGACCCTAGGACTTATATTAACCATATTTTCGTACAAAATTACTTACCCTCTCATCTTCTGAGATTTGCACAAAAACTTTCTCTCTTTTGTAGATGCCGGTCTGTACCATGAGCGGGACTCTTCGTGACGAGGCCAGATTCATCCACGAGCTTCGCGTAGTCGTCAACTTCTTGGGATTCTCCCATGAGCCCGCGTTCCACGGGATCTTTCCCGATGCGAGGGAGAGCTACAGCGAGGTCACGGTTGTCATCCACTCCTCCCCCACGGAGCCTCCCTTCTACACCCATGGAGTTGGAGGGCGTTCGTTCGTGGTGGCCAGCCAGCGCGCCGCACTTCAGACCCTCGCCGAGCTTCGACTAGTTTACGACTGCCACCTCCGCGACACCATCTACCGCTTCATGCCCATGCGCACACCAGGGAGTCACCGCAGCATCTACATCAGCCCCCTCACTCAGAGCAATTCCGCCATCACCCGCACCATGAGACTTTTGGAGGCCATGGACAACCTTCACATAGAGGCTGTTCTCGACGCAGACGGCTAGCATGACACCATAGATTTCTACCGCCATACCTCGGAGAATTTGAACCGCGAGAATGCTGAGCTTCGTCGACAGTTTTAGCAGAACCCCCAGTTGACCCTCGAGGTAGAGGAGTTGAGACGTCAGAACGAGCTTCTACGCCAAGGCACCCTCGTCACCACCCAGCTTCGCCATCAGCTTAAGGAGTTGAAGAAGGATATCGAGGAGATCGCACCCCTTCCGCCTCGCAAGCGGAAATCGCTTCGGATCCCCACCGTGAGGCCTAAGAGGATTTCCCGTAGTGCACCTCCCGCCGGACCCTCCAGCTCCACGACCCCGACCGTCTCCATCGAGCCCGTGGTCGAGTCGTCCCCTAAGCTGCCTTAGACGTAGATTTTTCGATTGGTTGTTTCCTTTTATTGTTTTGGATTGTATTGCCACTCATGTCAAATATAAGGCATGAGTGAAGAATTAAATGAATAAATGTAATCGCAAGAATGACACATTTTGAAATAAAGCTTAGTATCGTTTCCCCTAAGAAAGTGTTGTCTATTTTGGAAACATCAGGATGACTAACACTCAAGGCTCCGACGTTCCTCAGAATAGAGGAGGAAAACGACAACTTGCCACAGTGGGGAGCAATCGGGCAAAGGCAACCCCCAGTCGCCAATCACCCCACGCTGGCCAAAATGATGGCCAACCAGAACCAGTTGGTCACTGCCCTGTTAAACCAGATGCAACAGCAGCAGCAGCAAATGCAAGAGCAGTAGGCTCAATTCCTCCATCTCCACCAACAGCCCGAGCTGCCTCGGCCCGCCACTCCAGCTCCCGCTCCCGCCTCCCAGCTCTCGGAGTTCCTCTGAGTCCGCCCACCCACGTTCTCAAGCACCACCAACCCCATGGAGGCTGGTGATTGGTTGAGAACCATTGGAAAAAAGCTAGACCTGCTGACTTGCACTGAGCAGGAGAGGGTGGCTTTCGCCGCCCACCAGCTCCAGGGTCCCGCCGCAGAATGGTGGGACAATCTGCGTGAGACCTTGCCCGAGGGACAGGTCCATACATGGAGGAGTTCTCTGCTACCTTCCGTGCCGCTCATGTCCCCGACGGCATCATTGCACAGAAGCAGCAGGAGTTTCGGGACCTGCAGCAAGGGAGCAGGTCCGTCACCGAATACCCGCATGAGTTTAACAGGTTGGCCTGGTACGCACCGAGGAGGTCCGTACCGATACCGCCAGACAGTCCAAGTTCCTCCGGGGACTGAAGGATGAGCTGTCCCTTCAGCTCATTTCTGGAGATTATGCCAACTTCCAAAAGTTGGTAAACAAAGCTATCATTCAGGAGACCTAGTAGAACAAGGTCGACCTGAAGAAGAAGAGGATGATCGCCTTCCGCCAGAATCAAGGAATGGCGCAAAGGCCCCGTTTCGCACCTCCCCCACCGGCACCCCAATATCATCCCCGCCCGGTGTATCGTTTGGCGCCACTCGCCGCCAACGCCAGAGCTGGACAACCTCGCCCCGCTCCCGCCACACCAGCCGCCCCACCCGCCCCGGCGAAGAAGGCGGAGATTCTGCGCGACAAGCAAGGCAAGCCCGTGGTATGTTTCAACTGCCGCTAGGAGGGGAATTACTCCCACCAGTGCCCTCACACTAAGCGCGCTCAACGAGTTGCATCAAACCCGGCCATCCGCGCCCGCGTTAACCACGTCACCTCCGAAGAAGCCCAGGCCGCGCCAGAGATCGTTATGGGTAAGTTCACGGTACATACAACCCTTATAGTAGTTTTATTTGACACTGGAGCTACGCACTCCTTTATATCAACGACTTTTGTGGAAAAGAATGATCTGGACATAAGTGAACTACCAAGACCCGTATTAATAGCCACCCCTGGAAAACAAACTCTCGCCCATTCCTATAGTCCAAGGGTATGGGTAGATATCCAAGGCACAAAATTTTGGGCCGACCCCATCCTAATAGAATGCCAAGGCTTGGACCTCATTCTAGGAATGGATTGGCTTAATAAACACCAAGGAGTGATAAGATGTGCCCGGAGACAAGTAACTGTGACCAGTGAAGAAGGGATTGCCGTCACATTTCAGATGCCAAGCCTGAAGTTCGGAAAACCGAGGCTGCACCAGATTACCTTGGAAGAGATACCGGTAGTTTGTGAGTACCCGGACGTGTTTCCGGAGGATTTACCAGGGATGCCACCCAAGAGGGACATCGAGTTCCGGATTGACTTGGTACCTTGAACCACTCCCATCTACAAGCGACCATACAGAATGGCCGCCAATGAGCTAGCTGAGATGAAGAAACAGCTGGAGGATCTTAAAAAGAAGGGATACATCAGACCTAGTACATCTGCGTGGAGTGCCCCCGTCATCTTCGTTGAGAAGAAAGAGGACACGGCTAAGTGTATGTGTGTGGATTACCATGCTTTGAATGAGGTGACCATCAAGAACAAGTACCCGTTACCCAGGATCGATGATCTTTTTGACCAGCTGAAAGGAGCTACGGTATTTTCCAAGATCGACCTGCGATCCGGATATCATCAACTGAGGATTCGAGAGGAGGATATACCGAAGACGGCTTTTACCTCTCGCTATGGATTATATGAGTGCACGGTTATATCTTTTGGATTGACCAACGCCCCTGCCTTCTTCATGAATATGATGAATAAGGTGTTCATGGAGTATTTGGACAAATTCATCGTGGTTTTTATAGATGACATCCTCATCTATTCCAAGGATCAAAAGGAGCACGATACTCACATCCGGTTGACCTTAGGAAAGCTAAGAGAACACCAATTATACGCCAAGTACAGCAAGTGTAAATTTTGGACGGCAAAAGTAAAGTTCCTTGGACACATCATTTCTGCGCAAGGTATCACAGTAGACCCTACCACCGTAGAAGAAGTTACGGATTAGCTGCCACCCACGAATGTATATGAGATACGAAGTTTTCTAGGTTTGGCCGGGTATTATCGGAGGTTTATCGAGAATTTTTCCAAGATAGCCAAGCCTATGACCAAGTTTTTACAGAAGGGAGAAAAGTTTGAATGGACTCTCGAGTGTGAGGAAAGCTTTCGCACCCTCAATACCCGACTGGTGTCCGCACCCATACTGACCCTACCAGATATCCGGAAGGACATCCATGTTTATTGCGACGCATCTCGCCAAGTATTGGGATGTGTTCTCATGCAAGATGGAAAGGTTATTCATATGCCTCTCGTTAGTTGAGACCTCACGAGCTAAATTACCCGACCCATGACTTGGAATTGGCCACTGTTGTGCACGCTCTTAAGATATGGAGGCATTATTTGGTCGGAAATCGCTGCGAAATCTTTACGGATCACAAGAGTTTGAAGTACATCTTCACGCAGCTGGACCTCAATCTAAGGCAAAGACGATGGTTGGAATTAATAAAAGACTACGACTTAGGTATTAACTACCACCCTGGAAAAGCAAATGTGGTAGCTGATGCATTAAGTCGTAAGGGATATTGCACCGCCATCATGATTCAGGATCACGCGCCCTTACTCTATAAGGAGATGGAAAAGCTAAACCTCGGGATAACCACAAGAGCATACCTAGCCACCTTGGAGACCCAACCTGTTCTATTTGAGCAGATCCGTGAGGCCCCAGTTGGAAGACTCGGATATAGCTGCCCTTAAGAAGAACATGAGACAAGGTAAAGCCCCAAGATTTTTAGAAGACGAGAATGGCACTGTATGGTTTGGAACCCAGATATGTGTGCCGAATAAACCGGAGATAAAGACCCTTATCCTAAGGGAAGCCCATGATACATTATACTCCATCCATCCTGGAAGTACCAAGATGTACCAGGACCTGAAGGAATGCTATTGGTGGGTTAGCATGAAGAAAGAGATTGCTCAGTTCATCGCGGAATGTGACACTTGCAGAAGAGTAAAGGCAGAACATCAGAGACCTGCAGGACTGTTACAACCACTTAAAGTGCCTGAATGGAAATAGGAAGAGATCGGTATGGATTTCATCACCGGACTCCCAAAGACCCAGCTTGGATACGATTCTATTTGGGTAATCATTGACTGGCTAATGAAAGTAGCACACTTCATAGCCGTTAAGACAACCTTCAGTTGCCCAAAGCTCACAGAGTTGTACATGGCCCGCATTGTGTGCCTTCATGGAGTGCCCAAGAAGATAGTCTCCGATAGAGGAAGCCAGTTTACGTCTCGTTTCTGGAAGAACCTTCAAGAAGAAAAGGGAACGAGACTAAACTTCATTACTGCTTACCACCCTCAGACGGATGGACAAACTGAAAGGATGAATCAGATATTGGAAGATATGCTACGGGCATGTGTCTTGGATTTTGGAGGAACTTGGGACAAGAGTTTACCGTACGCCGAGTTTTCGTACAATAACAGTTATCAAGCAAGTCTACAGATGTCCCCGTTCGAAGCCCTATACGGACGAAAGTGTAGGACGCCTCTACTTTGGGACCAAACCGGTGAATCCCAAGTGTTTGGAACAGACATCCTTCGGGAAGCTGAAGAGAAGGTACGGATTATCAGAGACCGGCTCAAGACAGCCCAATCTCGACATAAGAGCTATGCAGACAATCGTCGTCGAGATTTAGCCTTTGAAGAGGGAGATCATGTTTACCTCTGTGTCACACCCCTCCGTGGCACTCAACGGTTTAACATGAGAGGAAAGTTGGCCTCTCGATATGTTGGACCTTTTCCCATTGTTCTACGCCAAGGCGAAGTCGCTTATCAGTTGGAACTACCACCCTCACTGGCTGGGGTACATGATGTGTTTCATGTGTCCCAACTAAAGAAGTGTCTCCGAGTCCCAATAGAACAAGTAGACCTGCAGCAGTTGGCTGTTCAAGAGGATCTGACATATGTGGAAAAGCCCGTCAAGATATTGGAAGTCAAGGAAAGGACCACCATAAGTCGCGTCATCCTCTTCTGCAAGGTCCAGTGGAGCAATCACCCCGTAGAGGAAGCTACGTGGGAAAAAGAGGAAGGACTCAAAACCCAGCATCCGGAGTTATTCGAGGATTGATCCGAATCTCGAGGACGAGATTCTCTGTAGGGGGATAGGATTGTAACACCCAAAGATTTAAAAAGAAATAAAATAAAAGAAAAATATCACTAAAGAAATTTCTGAATTTTATTATTGAAGAAAATCCTAGAAGAGCCCTAATAAAGCCAAACAGGGAGAAATATTCAAAATTTGGACTTGAAAAATTTATGAGATAAACTAGAGGCAAAAGCATAATTTCAAGAATTTTAACAAATTTTTATCAACAGTGATTCAACCCTTAATCAAATAAATGAATTAATGGAATAATTATAAATCAGAAAAGCATTTTAATTCTTAAATGGGCCTCAACCTTGAATTAGCCTTTAGCCCAGCCCAGCCCAACCTTGAGTCACTGACAAGCGGGACCCAGATGTCGTCGCACTCCCCCTCTCTCCTCCCCACGCTCGCGCTCCGCTTGGCCCACCCGTCAGCCTCACGCACCCGCCGCTGTCTCTCTGGTCGCCAGGGCCCGCCTGTCGGTCCTTCCTTTTCAGTTCGCCCGCCGACAGGTGGTGGCCACCTGTCGGATGTTTCTTCTCCGATTGAAGGGGATCTCCCCCTTCCATACCGGCGACCCCCACCTTCCCTTCTCGCCGTCGGCCGCCTCGATTCACCCGATCCGACCTCGGATCACCTTCCCCATGCACCGACGCCCCCTTTCCGTCTATAGCCGACGCGTTTTCACGCTTAAGGAAGCTTGGTCGTGATTTGGAAACCCTCGCCGGAGAGGGAAGGAAACCCTCGGTTTCCTTTCGTTTAATCGCCGCCGATGACCCTATAAATACCCCTAAGGTCGTTGCCCTCTTCCCACACTGCCTAAGCCTCAGCCGAAGCGCACCAGAGCGTCTCTGCCTCTTTCTTGGGCTTTCACTCCTGCTCCGCCTCCGACCACCGATTGCCGCCGCCTCAGACCTCCTCCGCCCTCGCCGTCGCCACCATCGAGACCGCCAGAGCCCGCCCATCCTCGGCATCAACTCCGTTGGCTATGAACGACATCGGATCGCCGTCGCCGTCGAGCTCCCGAAGACCTCCTTCGTCTACCCCTCTTCGCCAGTCATCATCTGTCGCCCTCCGTCACCACCGAAGGTATAACCGAGACCGCCATGATCCCCTCTATCCATTTTCTCCGAGAACTAGGACTATAGGCACTCGCCACCACCGTCGCCACCGCGCCCGAGCCCCGCCGTCACCGGAGACGAAGGGTAGTTACCCTCTCTGACGCGTGCCGTGCCGTACGGGTCCTCGGCCGTTTGATCTACGATGAACGGCTGAGATTAGAACCCCCTTTGACCTAATCTGGGGCGTTCATTGAGTCAAAGCGGTATCAAGGCCTCTCGGCCATCGATCGCCACTTAACCCGCCCGCTAGATCTGGTGCGTCCACGTCATACCGGTTCGCGAGATCTAATCGTGGCCGTCCAATTTCATTTAACCCTCCCACCGTGCATCTAGCCGCTGGATCCAGATCCAACGGTCCAGATCGTTCGGGGTCCACGCACACAGTCGCTAGTCCACCATGGGCCTGGCTCACCGTGGACTAAAGCCCATTTTCTGTTTAAATAAAATTCCAAAAATTGATTTAAACTTTGAAAATTCATAACATGCTCATTTTAACTCCAAATTTCACCATTCAAATTTTGTTAAATTCAGCATCTTATTCTCTACATATTAATGCCATAAAAGTATGTTACTTTAGCACAAAATAATCTTATGAATTAAATAAATAAAAACCCCTTAGGGATAATTAATAATTCATGAAATAAGTTAGGAAAAGCCCCAAAACTTTAACCCTTGATATTATTAATATAACTTCAGTACAATAAAGCTCAATTCACATATTTAAGTCATAAAACTTGTATGTTTATGTTTGAGATGCTTTATTGAATGTATTGTTTACTTTTTCCGTATCGAGAAACTACGAGATCATCGAGGAGCCGGAGTTCTATTCCGAGGTTCCACCTTCACCCTTTGCTGATCAAGGCAAGTCATCGAACCCTCCTGTGGAAATAGTTGATCATCATTGAGCCCAATTTTCATAACTATCGCTATAACTCATAGGATATTATTGGATTAGTCAAATATCAAGCCCTACACTTATATTTATTAGATCCCCGTCCTTGTATGCAAACCCAAGCCATGCTTATTGAGCCTTAACTCCTTGTCACTCTACAAATATCATATTAGCTAGTGCCCAATGTACCGGCACAACTGATATATGATAA
>JAAALK010000085.1:1230866-1248506 GCA_019279435.1 Zizania palustris | reverse complement strand
CAGTCGTAATGTCCAGTTATCAAAGTTTGTTTCCGAAACAAAAAAGTTCAAAAACATGCCCAATCATCCTAATATGGTGTAATAGAACCGAGGAGGTGTTTCTAGAGTTTCTGTTCCGAGCACCGAATGTTGTGAAAATGTCAGCACCTGTAATGGACGAGAATCAAAGTTCGCTTCCGGAATAAAAAGGTTCATTAACATGCCCAATCATCCTAATATGGTGTAATAGTATCCTAGGAGGCATTTCTGCAGTTTCCGTTCAGGACACAAATGTTGCGAAAACATCGACACCCATAATGTGCAAGAATTAAAATTTGCTTCTACAACAAAAATGTTAAAAAATAGGGCCAATCATCCTAATAAGGTGTAATAGTACTGAAGGATGTGTTTCTAGAGTTTTCGTTCCGGACACGAATGTTGCGAAAATGTCACCACCCGTAATGTGCAAGAATCAAGAGTCCACTTACGGAACAAGAAGGTTCATAACATGCCCAACGATCCTAATATGGTGTAATAGTATCGTACAAGGTGTTTCTTGAGTTTCCGTTCACGACACTAATGTTGCGAAAACGTCACCACCCGTAATGCGCAAGAATCAAAAGTTTGCTTATAGAATAAATATATTCATTAACATTCCCGATAATCCTAATATGGTGTAATTTTACCGTACGAGGTGTTTTTGGAGTTTCTATTCTAGACACAAATTTTGTGAAAACGTCGCCACCTGTAATGTGTAAGAATCAAAAGTTCGCTTTCAGAACAAAAATGTTCATTAACATGCCCAATCCTCTTAATATGGTGTAATATTACCTAAGGAGGTGTTTCTAGAGTTTCTATTCTGAAGACAATTGTTGCGATAACGTTACCAGTCATAATGTGCAATTATCAAAAGTTTGTTTCCGAAACAAAAAACTTCAAAAAATTCCCAATCATCCTAATATGGTGTAATAGTATCGTACGATGTGTTTCTTGAGATTTCATTCACGACACTAATGTTGCGAAAACGTCACCACCCGTAATTCCCAAGAATCAAAAGTTTGCTTATAGAACAACAACATTCATTATCATTCCCAATCATCCTAATATGGTGTAATATTACCAAATGAGGTGTTTTTGTAGTTTCCGTTCTGGACACGAATTTTGCGAAAACGTCGCCACCTGTAATGTGCCAGAATCAAAAGTTCTCTTCTGAAACCAAAAGGTTAATTAACATGCCCAATCCTCCTAATATGGTGTAATATTACCTAAGGAGATGTTTCTGGAGCTTCCATTCTGAACACGATTGTTGTGATAACGTCACCACTCATAATGTTGAATTATGAAAAGTTTTTTCTAAAATAAAAAATTCAAAAACATGGCCAATCATCCTAATATGGTGTAATAGTACCGAAGGAGGTGTTTCTAGAGTTTTTGTTCCTTGCACGAATGTTGTGAAAATGTCACCACCTGTAATGTGCGAGAATCAAAAGTTCGCTTCCAGAATAAAAAGGTTCATTAACATGCCCAATCATCCTAATATGGTGTAATAGTATCGTAGGAGGCATTTCTGCAGTTTCCGTTCAGGACACAAATGTTGTAAAAACATCGACACCCATAATGTGCAAGAATTAAAATTTCGCTTCTACAACAAAAAGGTTCAAAAACATGGCCAATCATCCTAATAAAGTGTAATAGTACTGAAGGATGTGTTTCTAGAGTTTTTGTTCCGGACAAGAATGTTGCGAAAATGTCACCACCCGTAATGTGCAAGAATCAAGAGTTCACTTACGGAACAAAAAGGTTCATTAACATGCCCAATGATCCTAATATGGTGTAATAGTATCGTACAAGGTGTTTCTTGAGTTTCCGTTCACGACACTAATGTTGCGAAAACGTCACCACCCGTAATGCACAAGAATAAAAGTTTGCTTATAGAATAACAATATTCATTAACATTCCCAATAATCCTAATATGGTTTAATTTTACCGTACGAGGTGTTTTTGGAGTTTCCATTCCAAACACGAATTTTGTGAAAACGTCGCCACCTGTAATGTGTAAGAATCAAAAGTTCGCTTTCAGAACAAAAATGTTCATTAACATGCCCAATCCTCTTAATATGGTGTAATATTACCTAAGGAGGTGTTTCTAGAGTTTCCGTTCATCCTAATATGGTGTAATAGTATCGTGCGATGTGTTTCTTGAGTTTCCGTTCAAAACACTAATGTTGCGAAAACGTCACCCCCCGTAATGCGCAAGAATCAAAAGTTTGCTTATAGAACAACAACATTCATTATCATGCCCAATCATCCTAATATGGTGTAATATTACCATATGAGGTGTTTTTGGAGTTTCTGTTCCGGACAGGATTGTTGCGAAAATGTCGCCACCTGTAATGTGCAAGAATCAAAAGTTCACTTCCGGAATGAAAAGGTTCATTTACATGCCCAATCATTCTAATATGGTGTAATAATATCCTACGAGGTGTTTCTTGAGTTTCCATTCATGCCACTAATGTTGCGAAAACGTCACCACCAGTAATGCACAAGAATTAAAAGTTTGCTTATAGAATAACAACGTTCATTATCATGCCCAGTCATCATTATATGGTGTAATTGTACCATATGAGGTGTTTTTGGAGTTTCCGTTCCGGACACGAATGTTGCGAAAATGTCGCCACCCGTAATGTGCAAGAATCAAGAGTTCTCTTACGGAACAAAAAGGTTCATTAACATGCCCAATCATCCTAATATGATGTAATAGTATCGTACGATGTGTTTCTTGAGTTTCCGTTCACGACAGTAATGTTGCGAAAACGTCACCACCCATAATGCGCAAGAATCAAAAGTTTGCTTATAGAACAACAACATTCATTACCATGCCCAATCATCCTAATATGGGTAATTTTACCATATGAGGTGTTTTGGAGTTTCCGTTCTGGACACGAATTTTGCGAAAACGTTGCCACCTGTAATGTGCCAGAATCAAAAGGTTAATTAACATGTCCAATAATCCTAATATGGTGTAATAGTATCATACGAGGTGTATCTTGAGTTTCCGTTCACGACACTAATGTTGTGAAAACATCACCACCCGTAATGTGCAAGAATAAAAAGTTTGCTTATAGAACAACAATGTTCATTAAGTTGCCCAGTCATCTTAAAATGGTGTAATTGTACCGTATGAGGTGTTTTTGGAGTTTCTGTTCCGGACACGAATTTTGTGAAAACGTCACCACCTGTAATGTGCAAGAATCAAAAGTTCGCTTCCGGAACAAAAAGGTTCATTAACATGGCCAATCATCCTAATATTGTGTAATAGTACCAAAGGACGTGTTTCTGGAGTTTCCATTCCGAATACGATTGTTGCGAAAACGTCACCACTCATAATGTGCAATTATCAAATATTTGTTTCTAAAACAAAAGAGTTCAAAAACATGCCCAATTATCCTAATATGGTGTAATTGTACCGAAGGAGGTGTTTCTAGAGTTTTGTTCCGGACAATAATGTTGTGAAAACGTCACCACCTATAATGTGCGAGAATCAAAAGATCGTTTCCGTAATAAAAAGGTTGATTAACATGCCCAATCATCCTAATATGGGTTAATAGTATCGTACGAGGTGTTTCTTGAGTTTCCGTTCACGACACTAATGTTGTGAAAACGTCACCACCCGTAATGTGCAACAATCAAAAGTTTGCTTATAAAAAAACAATGTTAATTAACATGTCCAATCATCCAATTATGGTGTAATTGTACCATACGAGGTGTTATTACAGTTTCTGTTCCGTACACGAATTTTGCGAAAGCGTCGCCGCCTGTAATGTGCAAGAATCAAAAGTTTTCTTCCGGAGCAAAAGGTTCGTTAACATGCCCAATCCTCCTAATATGGTGTAATATTACCGAAGATGGGGTTTCTAGAGTTTCTATTCCGAACACGATTGTTGCGAAAACGTCACCATTAATAATGTGAAATTATCAAAAGTTTGCTTCTGAAACAAAAGAGTTGAAAAGCATGCCCAATCATCCTAATATGGTGTAATAGTACGAACGAGGTGTTTCCGGACACGAATGTTGCGAAAACGTCACCACCCATAATGTGCGAGAATCAAAAGTTCGCTTCCGAAATAAAAAGGTTCATTAACATGCCCAATAATCCTAATATGGTATAATATTACCTAAGGAGGTGTTTCTGGAGTTTCTATTCTAAACACGATTGTGGTGATAACATCATCCTAATATGGTGTAATAGTACCGTAGGAGGCATTTCTGCAGTTTTCGTTCAGGACACAAATGTTGCGAAAACATCGACACCCATAATGTGCAAGAATTAAAAGTTTGCTTCTAGAACAAAAAGGTTCAAAAACATGGCCAATCATCCTAATATGGTGTAATAGTACCGAAGGAGGTGTTTCTGGAGTTTCCGTTCCGGACAGGAATGTTGCGAAAATGTCGCCACCCGTAATGCGCAAGAATCAAAAGTTCGCTTCCGGAACAAAAAGGTTCATTAACATGCCCAATCATCCTAATATGGTGTAATAGTATCGTACGAGGTGTTTCTTGAGTTTCCGTTCATGACACTAATGTTGCGAAAACGTCACCACCAGTAATGTGCAAGAATGAAAAGTTTGCTTATAGAACAACAATCTTCATTAACATGTCCAATCATCCTATTATGGTGTGATTGTATCGTACGAGGTGTTATTGGAGTTTCTGTTCCGTACATGAATTTTGCGAAAACGTCGCCTCCTAATGTGCAAGAATCAAAAGTTCACTTCTGGAACAAAAAGGTTCGATAACATGCCCAATCCTCCTAATATGGTGTAATATTACTTAAGGAGGTGTTTCTAGAGTTTCAATTTCGAACACGATTGTTGCGAAAACGTCACCACTAATAATGTGCAATTATCAAAAGTTCGCTTCTGAAACAAAAGAGTTCAAAAACATGTCCAATCATCCTAATATGGTGTTATAGTACCGAAGGAGGTTTTTCTAGAGTTTATGTTCCGAACACGAATGTTGCGAAAACATCACCACCCGTAATGTGCGAGAATCAAAAGATCGCTTCCGGAATAAAAAGGTTCATTAACATGCCCAATAATCCTAATATGGTATAATATTACCTAAGGAGGTGTTTCTGGAGTTTCCATTCTAAACACGATTGTTGTGATAACGTCATCACTCATAATGTGCAATTATCAAAAGTTTGTTTCTGAAACAAAAAAAGTTTTAAAACATGCCCAATCATCCTAATATGGTGTAATAGTAGTACCGAAGGAGGTATTTCTAGAGTTTTTGTTCCGAGCACGAATGTTGTGAAAACGTCACCACCTGGAATGTGCGAGAATAAAAAGTTCGCTTCCGCAATAAAAAGGTTCATTGACATGCCCAATCCTCCTAATATGGTGTAATATTACCTAAGGAGATGTTTCTGGAGTTTCCATTATAAACACGATTGTTATGATAAAGTCACCACCCATAATGTGCGAGAATCAAAAGTTCGCTTTCGGAATAAAAAGGTTCATTAACATGCCCAAATCATCCTAATATGGTGTAATAGTACCGTAGGTGGCATTTCTGCAGTTTTCGTTTAGGACACAAATGTTGCGAAAACGTCGACACCCATAATGTGCAAGAATTAAAAGTTTGCTTCTAGAACAAAAAGGTTCAAAAACATGGCTAATCATCCTAATGTGTTGTAATAGTACCGAAGGAGGTGTTTCTGGAGTTTCCGTTCCGGACACGAATATTGCGAAAATGTCGCCACCCGTAATGTGCAAGAATCAAAAGTTCGCTTCTAGAACAAAAAGGTTCATTAACATGTCCAGTCATCCTATTATGGTGTAATAGTATCATACGAGGAGTTTCTTGAGTTTCCGTTCACGACACTAATGTTGCGAAAACTTCACCACCCGTAATGCGCAAGAATCATAAGTTTGCTTATAGAACAACAACGTTCATTATCATGCCCAATCATACTAATATGGTGTAATTGTACCATACGAGGTGTTTGTGGAGTTTCCGTTCTGGACACGAATTTTGCGAAAACGTCGCCACCTGTAATGTGCGAGAATCAAAAGTTCGTGTTGGCGTAAAAGATTACGCTAACAGGTTTCTAAAATTTAAAAACTAACAAACGAAGTGTTTGTTAAGAAAACTATTCCATTCCTTCGAAAGGATAATAACTTAGAATAGTTCGAAAGTGTGTATTGAATAACTTGTATTCGGTCCCTATTACAGGGTAAAACGGGGGGTATTAATAGGCCCAAATAGTAAGGAAAAGACCTTTTTACCCCTCTATTACAACCGACATAGTGGAAACTATTCGGTACCCTTAATAGGGCTAAAATGGTAAAAGACTAATCTAATGAGAATGAAGATAAGTCTTCCATCTTAGCTGGCAAAGAAGCTCCCGGAAGAGTCCAAGTTCGAAGATATACTCCGAACTAGAGCCCGTCATCATACTTCGAACTTGACTTACTGCATCTCTGAAGTTATATGTTGGAAGTCTTCGTCTTAATCACCAGTCTTTATCTTGTCACCGTAATAACCCTGAAGATGGAATATTTTCCCCCAACAGTAGCCCCTCGAATACGCTTCTCCACTAAATCGGTAATGTTAGGAGAGCAATATACGCAAGAAAAATAATCATGCGTAGGGGTTAGCAGATTTAAACCATCTCCGAACTACGTGGAGATGTAAACATTGAATCAGTTTTTAATAAAATTACTTTCGAAGTAACTTAGAACTAACTCAAAAAGTCTGAAAGCCTTTTTAGACTTAGAAGAAATAGCCGTTAGCTTCTTTCTTCTAACGGAAGTTACGGAATGCTTTAATTTCGGAGCAAAGTAACGGATGGGAATGTGAAATGACACAGGCAAACGGTAACAAATCAGGGTTTGGGCTATAAATAGAGGGCCCAAACCCTTCTTGAGTACCTTTTCACTGCTTTCGTGCAAACAAGCCATCACCAGAGCCCTAGCCGCCATTTTTCCTCTGAAACAATCCATCAGATCCAATGGCGAAAACTAGTTTCAAGGGTCCTGGAGCGACTTCAGCCTTGGCCCGGCAGCAGGCTGCAGTGGCGGCAGCGGCTGCATCATCGGCGACGGCATCTCCAAATCCTTCAGTGGCGGTAATGGCGCCGGTGGGTGGAAATCCTCAAAATGTCGGTCCCCAAGACCTCTTTCTGGCGTCGACGAAGTATACGGACCAGTCTTATCAACTGGGGCCGTCAACCTACAGAAGGGAATCGCTTGCGGCTGCAGTAGAAGGCAAGATTAGTTTGGGGGTTATGATTCGCAAACCTCGGAAGGAAATCATTCCGTCACCAAGACCCGAAGAAGTGGTCGTCTTCGAAACCTTCTTCGAAGCTTGTTTGGGGCTTCCGGCGGTAGACTTCTTGGTGGAAGTATTAGACTTGTTCCACGTCACCCTCCCTCAAGTCTCTCCGAATGTGGTAGCGCGTCTTGCCATCTTCGAATGGGCGTTGCGAGCCGAAGGTTGTGAAGGAAGGGCGGAGATCTTCGCAGCAGTACATAGAGCTTCATGCCAGCCGAAAACCTTCGTAGGCCCCGGAGGTGAAAAGCTGGTAGTGGCTTTCGGAAGCATCAACTTCAGACTCCGGGACGAGTATGCTCTCTGGTTTCCCGCTAAGGCCATCAATGCCAGATGGTACACCGATTTGATCCTGAAGTGGTTTTACGCCGAAGTTGGGGGGAGCAGCCGTCTAGCCGGACCCTTGCAAGACATCAACTTTCGAAAGGAAGCCCTTGTGCATCCAGATCCGGGTCAGCTCGAAGCTCACCTCAGCTTACTTCAAAAGATCAGTCATCGGTTGAGCATGCAAGACTTAGCCGAAGAATTCCTCGGGCTTCAAATCCCTCCCCTGATGGCCAACTGGCCAATCACTTTCGAAGAGGATTCGGAAGGCGGTCTTCGGAAAATTTCATCAACTTCGAGTCCTGCAGGTAACTTCGAAAACAGCATACTCTATGTATATTTATTCGAAGAGTTGACGAGCTTAACTTATTTCGCAGCTTCTTCAGCCCCTATAACTTTGGAGCAAGTCGTACGAGCTTCGGAGAAATTTTGGGCGTCCCAACTCCAACCGAGAAAGAATGGAGAATCAAATTGGTTGGTACTTGGGAGCGATCCAATCGAGTATGGGGGCTGCTCGAAGTTGTTCCGCCCCCTCTGGTGGATTGGGTGCCTTCGGAGAAAGGGCCCAAGAAGAGGAAAGCCGAAGCTGGAACTTCGAGCTCTGCCAAGACTCCGGTCAAGAAGGTGGCTCGAAAGCCAAAAATTTCTGCGCCTTCGAGCCCAAAAGCTTCAATCTCCGATTCTAAGGAGGATGAAGGCAGGTTGCTCGTGAGGCTGATTGACGAGGATGCAGCCCAAAAAGCTGCACAAATTGACGAAACTGCGAACGTGCCAGAGTTTCAAGAGAATCTTGAGCAAGCGAGGACTCCGGCTGCTCAAGAAGATTTACCTCAGGACGGAGCCCCTGTGGATGAAAGCGAAGTCGAGGTTACTGCAGCTTCGATTCTGGGCGAAGTAACAACAACTGTTCAAGAAGATGCTCCAACAGTCGAAGATTTGACGGTTGACTCTGACGAAGATCTTGCCTTCGACCCGCCAAGCAGTCCAATGCTCACCCGCCGCCAAAATGTCGAAGGTAAACTTCGAATAATTCTTTTATCCTTTTTCCCTGCGAAATTATACAATGTATAATACCTTTGTTTTTACAGAGTCCACTTCCATGGAAGAGGTTTGTCTCGAAGATACAATTCCTGGACCTTCGACAACTTCGGAGCCAATTCCAGGAGCTGCTCAAACGGGGCCTGGAAAAGGCAAAGGGAAGATGAATCCCCTCCTTGCTCTGAGTTCAGGATCAACTCCATCTGAGTCAACAGACGAGAGCCAATCTACTGAGGGGGTCCAGTCTACTGGGGCTCCGAAGACCACAGCTCAACATTCTGGGCCTTCGCCAAGCAAAGATGACCAGCAAGCCTTGAGCATGCTCCCCCTTCTAGCTCCTTTCTTGGAGCAAAGAACTGGGCTTCGGACTTTGCTCGAGCCTTTGGATCGAGCTAGTCGCGAAGTCGAGGAGACGGACTTGGTGGCTATCTTGAGCGAGGCGGAGAGTTCGGAGCTTAACGCTGCCATGGAACACGCAACATACCAGGTACGAAGTATCTCCAAAACAACATCAAATTTATATACAAATAATTTCTCACCTTGGTTTTTTCTTTTCGCAGCAAACAGTCTTGGCCCGAGCTGCGAACATCTCAAATAAATGTGGAAGCGTTCGCCTTCGAGAAGAAAATGCAACTCTTCAACGAAATCTTACTATCTCCGAAGGTCGAGTGGCCCACATGGATAAAATGGTTTCAACAGAACGGAGGGCCAGACATGGCTTGGAGGCTGTGAACAAGGAGCTCGAAGCAGAAAAAATTGTGCTTCGAGCAGAAATTGAAAAGATACGGGTGGAGCATGCTGCTGCGGGGGCCGAGCTTGTTAGACTCCGAGAAGAAGCTAGCCAACTATTGAATCATAAGAATTCTTTAACTACAGAGGCAGCTAGGCTCTCTGGAGTAATAGAAGAGCTAACGTCGACGAAGGATGCATTGATCGAAGATAAGCTGAAGTCAGAGAAAGTAGCTACGGAGGTTATGGACCAATTACTAGGCGTTCTGGAGTACTTAGGTACTACTGGGACACTTCCTTCGGATGACAACACCTCCCTACTGCGCCGGCTGAAAAGGATTCAAGGAGCAGCGAAGCAAATGAAGACAACAGGCATTCGTTATGGAGAAATATTCGGACAAGTGGCTGCTGTTGGCAAACTTCGTTACTACGAAGATCTGGGTCGATCGATAACTCCGAGCGCAGGAGAGGGTCCCATTACCTTCGATGACGACCAGCTTCTTACTCCCTCCGAAGGTGTGGCCGCTGCTTGGCAAGCCTTTCAGACTTCATGGATTTTCAACTATGTAAAGCACTACGCTTTTGTACATTTATGAATAAAGATTTGTTTATCATGTTTTTAGGCTTTGCCTCATATGGAAGATGTCGAAGTGTTAAATGTTAACGACGAACTTCGCTTATTATGGGCTACCTTCGACATCTTAAAACTTCATAAGCACCCTTGATTTCTAGTTCCTCGAGATAGTTCCGGAGCGATTACGTCCGAAATAAGTAAGGATATATTATCTTGTATTAAAGAGGAAGAAAAAGAAGTTAACTTGGAAACTTAATCTTCTGAAGACATTATATGGTCCGAAGACGAAGATGAAGCTCAAAGTAAAAAACCTGAAGAACTTGGAAGCTGGGAAAGGAGCCCCGAACGGCTTCGAACTTGGGCCGAGCTTCAACAAGCACAAAAAGACTTTAGTATCATACGAGGTATATCTTGAGTTTCCGTTCACGACACTAATGTTGTGAAAACATCACCACCCGTAATGTTCAAGAATCAAAAGTTTGCTTATAGAACAACAATGTTCATTAACTTTCCCAATCATCCTAAAATGGTGTAATTGTACCGTACGAGGTGTTTTTGTAGTTTCTGTTCCGGACACGAATTTTGCGAAAACGTCGCCACCTGTAATGTGCGAGAATCAAAAGATCGCTTCTAGAATAAAAGGTTCATTAATATGCCCCATCATCCTAATATGGTGTAATAGTACCATAGGAGGCATTTCTGCAGTTTCCGTTCAGGATACAAATGTTGCGAAAACATCGACACCCATAATGTGCAAGAATTAAAAGTTCGCTTCTAAAACAAAAAGGTTCAAAAACATGACCAATCATTCTAATATGGTGTATTAGTATTGAAGGAGGTATTTCTGGATTTTTCGTACCGGACACGAATGTTGCGAAAACGTCGCCACCCGTAATGTGCAAGAATCAAAAGTTCGCTTCCGGAACAAAAAGTATCATTAACATGCCCAATAATCCTAATATGGTGTATTAGTATCGTACGAGGTGTTTCTTGTGTTTCCGTTCACGACACTAATGTTGCGAAAACGTCACCACCCATAATGTGCAAGAATCAAAAGTTTGCTTATATAACAACAATGTTCATTAACATGCCCAATCATTCTATTTTGGTGTAATTGTACTGTAGGAGGTGTTTTTGGAGTTTCTGTTTTGGACACGGATTTTGCAAAAACATCGACACCTGTAATGTGCAAGAGTCAAAAGTTCGCTTTCGAAACAAAAAGGTTCATTAACATGTCCAATAATCCTAGTATTGTGTAATAGTATCATACGAGGTGTATCTTGAGTTTCCGTTCACGACACTAATGTTGTGAAAACATCACCACCCATATTGTGCAAGAATTAAAAGTTCGCTTCTAAAACAAAAAGGTTCAAAAACATGACCAATCATTCTAATATGGTGTATTATTATTGAAGGAGGTATTTCTGGATTTTTCGTACCGGACACGAATGTTGCGAAAACGTTGCCACCCGTAATGTGCAAGAATCAAAAGTTCGCTTCCGGAACAAAAGTATCATTAACATGCCCAATAATCCTAATATGGTGTATTAGTATCGTACGAGGTGTTTCTTGTGTTTCCGTTCACGACACTAATGTTGCGAAAACGTCACCACCCATAATGTGCAAGAATCAAAAGTTTGCTTATAGGACAACAATGTTCATTAACATGCCCAATCACTCTATTATGGTGTAATTGTACCGTACGAGGTGTTTTTGGAGTTTCTGTTTTGGACATGGATTTTCGAAAACATCGACACCTGTAATGTGCAAGAGTCAAAAGTTCATTTCCGGAACAAAAAGGTTCATTAACATGCCCAATCATCCTAATATGGTGTAATACTACTGAAGGAGGTGTTTCTGGAGTTTCCATTCCAAACACGATTGTTGCGAAAACGTCACCACTCATAATGTGCAATTTTCAAAAGTTTGTTTTTGAAACAAAAGAGTTCAAAAACATGCCCAATCATCCTAATATGGTGTAATTGTACCGAAGAAGGTGTTTCTAGAGTTCTATTCCGGACATGAATGTTGTGAAAATGTCACCACCTGTAATGTGCGAGAATCAAAAGATCGCTTCCAGAATAAAAAGGTTCATTGATACACCCAATCATCCTAATATGGTGTAATAGTACCGTAGGAGGCATTTCTGCAGTTTCCGTTCAGGACACAAATGTTGCGAAAACATCGACACCCATAATGTGCAAGAATTAAAAGTTCGCTTCTAAAACAAAAAGGTTCAAAAATATAACCAATGATCCTAATATGGTGTAATAGTATTGAAGGAGGTATTTCTGTAGTTTTCGTTCCGGACACAAATGTTGCGAAAACGTCGCCACCCGTAATGTGCAAGAATCAAAAGTTCGCTTCCGGAACAAAAAGTATCATTAACATGCCCAATAATCCTAATATGGTGTATTAGTATCGTACGAGGTGTTTCTTGTGTTTCCGTTCACGACACTAATGTTGCGAAAACGTCACCACCCATAATGTGCAAGAATCAAAAGTTTGCTTATATAACAACAATGTTCATTAACATCCCCAATCACTCTATTATGGTGTAATTGTACTGTAGGAGGTGTTTTTGGAGTTTCTGTTTTGGACATGGATTTTGCGAAAACATCGACACCTGTAATGTGCAAGAGTCAAAAGTTCATTTCCGGAACAAAAAGGTTCATTAACATGCCCAATCATCCTAATATGGTGTAATACTACTGAAGGAGGTGTTTCTGGAGTTTCCATTCCAAACACGATTGTTGCGAAAATGTCACCACTCATAATGTGCAATTATCAAAAGTTTGTTTTTGAAACAAAAGAGTTCAAAAACATGCCCAATCGTCCTAATATGGAGTAATTGTACCGAAGAAGGTGTTTCTAGAGTTCTGTTCCGGACACGAATGTTGTGAAAACGTCACCACCTGTAATGTGCGAGAATCAAAAGATCGCTTCCAGAATAAAAAGGTTCACTGATACGGCCAATCATCCTAATATGGTGTAATAGTACCGTAGGAGGCATTTCTGCAGTTTCCTTTTAGGACACAAATGTTGCGAAAACATCGACACCCATAATGTGCAAGAATTAAAAGTTCGCTTCTAAAACAAAAAGGTTCAAAAACATAACCAATCATCCTAATATGGTGTAATAGTATTGAAGGAGGTATTTCTGTAGTTTTCGTTCCGGACACAAATGTTGTGAAAACATCGCCAACCGTAATGTGCAAGAATCAAAAGTTCGCTTCCGGAACAAAAAGTATCATTAACATGCCCAATAATCCTAATATGGTGTATTAGTATCGTACGAGGTGTTTCTTGTGTTTCCGTTCACGACACTAATGTTGTGAAAACGTCACCACCCATAATGTGCAAGAATCAAAAGTTTGCTTATAGAACAACAATGTTCATTAACATGCCCAATCACTCTATTATGGTGTAATTGTACCGTACGAGGTGTTTTTGGAGTTTCTGTTATGGACATGGATTTTCGAAAACATCGACACCTGTAATGTGCAAGAGTCAAAAGTTCATTTCCGGAACAAAAAGGTTCATTAACATGCCCAATCATCCTAATATGGTGTAATACTACTGAAGGAGGTGTTTTTGGAGTTTCCATTCCAAACACTATTGTTGCGAAAACGTCACCACTCATAATGTGCAATTATCAAAAGTTTGTTTTTGAAACAAAAGAGTTCAAAAACATGCCCAATCATCCTAATATGGTGTAATTGTACCGAAGAAGGTGTTTCTAGAGTTCTGTTCCGGACACGAATGTTGTGAAAATGTCACCACCTGTAATGTGGGAGAATCAATAGATCGCTTCCAGAATAAAAAGGTTCATTGATAGGCCCAATCATCCTAATATGGTGTAATAGAACCGTAGGAGCCATTTCTGCAGTTTTATTTCAGGACACAAATGTTGCGAAAACATCGACACCCACAATGTGCAAGAATTAAAAGTTCGCTTCTAGAACAAAAAGGTTAAAAAACATGGCCAATCATCCTATTATGGTGTAATTGTACTAAAGGAGGTGTTTCTAGAGTTTTCGCCCGGACACGAATGTTGCGAAAACATCGACACCCATAATGTGCAAGAATTAAAAGTTCGCTTCTAAAACAAAAAGGTTCAAAAACATAACCAATGATCCTAATATAGTGTAATAGTATTGAAGGAGGTATTTCTGTAGTTTTCGTTCCGGACACAAATGTTGTGAAAACGTCGCCACCCGTAATGTGCAAGAATCAAAAGTTCGCTTCCGGAACAAAAAGTATCATTAACATGCCCAATAATCCTAATATGGTGTATTAGTATCGTACGAGGTGTTTCTTGTGTTTCCGTTCACGACACTAATGTTGCGAAAACGTCACCACCCATAATGTGCAAGAATCAAAAGTTTGCTTATATAACAACAATGTTCATTAACATGCCCAATCACTCTATTATGGTGTAATTGTACCGTAGGAGGTGTTTTTGGAGTTTCTGTTTTGGACATGGATTTTGCGAAAACATCGACACCTGTAATGTGCAAGAGTCAAAAGTTCATTTCCGGAACAAAAAGGTTCATTAACATGCCCAATCATCCTAATATGGTGTAATACTACTGAAGGAGATGTTTCTGGAGTTTCCATTCCAAACACGATTGTTGCGAAAACGTCACCACTCATAATGTGCAATTATCAAAAGTTTGTTTTTGAAACAAAAGAGTTCAAAAACATGCCCAATCATCCTAATATGGTGTAATTGTACCGAACAAGGTGTTTCTAGAGTTCTGTTCCGGACACGAATGTTGTGAAAATGTCACCACCTGTAATGTGCGAGAATCAAAAGATCGCTTCCAGAATAAAAAGGTTCATTGATACGCCCAATCATCCTAATATGGTGTAATAGTACCGTAGGAGGCATTTCTGCAGTTTTATTTCAGGACACAAATGTTGCGAAAACATCGACACCCACAATGTGCAAGAATTAAAAGTTCGCTTCTAGAACAAAAGGTTAAAAAACATGGCCAATCATCCTATTATGGTGTAATTGTACTAAAGGAGGTGTTTCTAGAGTTTTCGCCCGGACACGAATGTTGCGAAAACATCGACACCCATAATGTGCAAGAATTAAAAGTTCGCTTCTAAAACAAAAAGGTTCAAAAACATAACCAATGATCCTAATATAGTGTAATAGTATTGAAGGAGGAATTTCTGTAGTTTTCGTTCCGGAGACAAATGTTGCGAAAACGTCGCCACCCGTAATGTGCAAGAATCAAAAGTTCGCTTCCGGAACAAAAAGTATCATTAACATGCCCAATAATCGTAATATGGTGTATTAGTATCGTACGAGGTGTTTCTTGTGTTTCCGTTCACGACACTAATGTTGCGAAAACGTCACCACCCATAATGTGCAAGAATCAAAAGTTTGCTTATATAAAAACAATGTTCATTAACATGCCCAATCACTCTATTATGGTGTAATTGTACCGTAGGAGGTGTTTTTGGAGTTTCTGTTTTGGACATGGATTTTGCGAAAACATCGACACCTGTAATGTGCAAGAGTCAAAAGTTCATTTCCGGAACAAAAAGGTTCATTAACATGCCCAATCATCCTAATATGGTGTAATACTACTGAAGGAGGTGTTTCTGGAGTTTCCATTCCAAACACGATTGTTGCGAAAACGTCACCACTCATAATGTGCAATTATCAAAAGTTTGTTTTTGAAACAAAAGAGTTCAAAAACATGCCCAATCATCCTAATATGGTGTAATTGTACCAAAGAAGGTGTTTCTAGAGTTCTGTTCCCGACACGAATGTTGTGAAAACGTCACCACCTGTAATGTGCGAGAATCAAAAGATCGCTTCCAGAATAAAAGGTTCATTGATACGCCCAATCAACCTAATATGGTGTAATAGTACCGTAGGAGGCATTTCTGCAGTTTCCGTTTAGGACACAAATGTTGCGAAAACATCGACACCCATAATGTGCAAGAATTAAAAGTTCGCTTCTAAAACAAAAAGGTTCAAAAACATAACCAATGATCCTAATATGGTGTAATAGTATTGAAGGAGGTATTTCTGTAGTTTTCGTTCCGGACACAAATGTTGCGAAAACGTCGCCACCCGTAATGTGCAAGAATCAAAAGTTCTCTTCCGGAACAAAAAGTATCATTAACATGCCCAATAATCCTAATATGGTGTATTAGTATCGTACGAGGTGTTTCTTGTGTTTCCGTTCACGACACTAATGTTGCGAAAACATCACCACCCATAATTTGCAAGACTCAAAAGTTTGCTTATATAACAACAATGTTCATTAACATCCCAATCACTTTATTATGGTGCAATTGTACCGTAGGAGGTGTTTTTGGAGTTTCTGTTTTGGACATGGATTTTGCGAAAACATCGACACCTGTAATGTGCAAGAGTCAAAAGTTCCTTTCCGGAACAAAAAGGTTCATTAACATGCCCAATCATCCTAATATGGTGAAATACTACTGAAGGAGGTGTTTCTGGAGTTTCCATTCCAAACACGATTGTTGCGAAAACGTCACCACTCATAATGTGCAATTATCAAAAGTTTGTTTTTGAAACAAAAGAGTTCAAATACATGCCCAATCATCCTAATATGGTGTAATTGTACCGAAGAAGGTGTTTCTAGAGTTCTGTTCCGGACACGAATGTTGTGAAAACGTCACCACCTATAATGTGCGAGAATCAAAAGATCGCTTCCAGAATAAAAAGGTTCATTGATACGCCCAATCATCCTAATATGGTGTAATAGTACCGTAGGAGGCATTTCTGCAGTTTCCTTTCAGGACACAAATGTTGCGAAAACATCGACACCCATAATGTGCAAGAATTAAAAGTTCGCTTCTAAAACAAAAAGGTTCAAAAACATAACCAATCATCCTAATATGGTGTAATAGTATTGAAGGAGGTATTTCTGCAGTTTTCGTTCCGGACATGAATGTTGCGAAAACGTCGCCACCCGTAATGTGTAAGAATCAAAAGTTCGCTTCCGGAACAAAAAGTATCATTAACATGTCCAATAATCCTAATATTGTGTAATAATATCATACGAGGTGTATCTTGAGTTTTCGTTCATGACACTAATGTTGTGAAACATCACCACCCGTAATGTGCAAGAATCAAAAGTTTGCTTATAGAACAACAATGTTCATTAACTTGCCCAATCATCCTAAAATGGTGTAATTGTACCATACGAGGTGTTTTTGGAGTTTCTGTTCCGGACAAGAATTTTGCGAAAATGTCGCCACCTCTAATGTGCAAGAATCAAAAGTTTGCTTCCGGAACAAAAATGTTCATTAACATGCCCAATCATCCTAATATGGTGTAATAGTACCGAAGGAGGTGTTCCTGGAGTCTCCATTCCGAATACGATTGTTGCGAAAATGTCACCACTCATAATGTGCAATTATCAAAGTTTGTTTCTGAAACAAAAGAGTTCAAAAACATGCCCAATCATCCTACTATGGTATAATTGTACCGAAGAAGGTGTTTCTAGAGTTCTGTTCCGGACACGAATGTTGTGAAACGTCACCACTTGTAATGTGCGAGAATCAAAAGATCGCTTCCAGAATAAAAAGGTTCATTGATACACCCAATCATCCTAATATGGTGTAATAGTACGTAGAAGGATTTCCGCAGTTTCCGTTCAGGACAC
>JAAALK010000085.1:1079583-1229866 GCA_019279435.1 Zizania palustris | reverse complement strand
TGCAAGAATCAAAGTTCGCTTCCGGAACAAAAGTATCATTAACATGCCCAATAATCCTAATATGGTGTATTAGTATCGACGAGGTGTTTCTTGTGTTTCCGTTCACGACACTAATGTTGCGAAACATCCCCACCCGTAATGTGCTAAAATCAAAAGTTTGCTTATAGAACAACAATGTTCATTAACATGGCCAATCATTCTATTGTGGTGTAATTGTACCGTACGAGGTGTTTTTTGGAGTTTCTGTTCCGGACACGAATTCTGCGAAAACATCGCCACTTGTAATGTGGAAGAATAAAAAGTTCATTTCCGGAACAAAAAGGTTCATTAACATGCCCAATCATCCTAATATGGTATAATACTATCGAAGGAGGTGTTTCTGGAGTTTCCATTCCGAACACGATTGTTGCGAAAATGTCACCACTCATAATGTGCAATTATCAAAAGTTTGTTTCTTGAAACAAAAGAGTTCAAAAACATGCCCAATCATCCTAATATGGTGTAATTGTACCGTACGAGGTGTTTTTGGAGTTTTTGTTCCGGACACGAATTTTGCGAAAACGTCGCCATCTGTACTATGCAAGAATCAAAAGTTTGCTTCCGGAACAAAAAGGTTCATTAACATGCCCAATAATCCTAATATGGTTTAATAGTATCGTACGAGGAGTTTCTTGTGTTTCCGTTCACGACACTAATGTTGTGAAAACGTCACAACCCGTAATGTGCTAAAATCAATAGTTGCTTATAGAACAACAATGATCATTAACATTCCCAATCATTCTATTGTGGTGTAATTGTACCGTACGAGGTGTTTTTGGAGTTTCTGTTCCGGACATGAATTTTGCAAAAACATTGCCACTTGTACTGTGCAAGAATCAAAAGTTCATTTTGGGAACAAAAAGGTTCATTAACATGACCAATCATCGTAATACGGTGTAAAACTACGAAAGGAGGTGTTTCTGGAGTTTCCATTCCGAACACAATTATTGCAAAAACGTCACCACTCATAATGTGCAATTATCAAAAGTTTGCTTCCTCAACAAAAGAGTTGAAAAACATGCCCAATCATCCTAATATGGTGTAATAGTACCGAAGGATGTGTTTCTAGAGTTTTTGTTCTAGACACGAATGTTGCGAAAACATCACAACCCATAATGTGTGAGAATCAAAAGTTCGCTACCGAAATAAAAAGGTTCATTAACATGCCCAATCATCCTAATATGGTGTAATACTATCGTAGGAGGCATTTCTGCAGTTTTTGATCAGGACAGATATGCTGCGAAAACATCGACACCCATAATGTGCAAGAATTAAAATTTTGCTTCTAGAACAAAAGTTTAAAAAACATGGCCAATCATCCTAATATGGTGTAATAGTACTAAAGGAGGTGTTTCTATATTTTTTGTTCCGGACACGAATGTTGTGAAAATGTCGCCACCCGTAATGTGCAAGAATCAAAAGTTCGCTTCCGAAACAAAAAGGTTCATTAACATGTCCAATAATCCTAATATGGTGTAATAGTATCGTACGAGGTGTTTCTTGAGTTTCCGTTCACGACACTAATGTTGTAAAAACGTCACCACCCGTAATGTGCAAGAATCAAAAGTTTGCTTATAGAACAGCAATGTTCATTAACTTGCCCAATCATCCTAAAATTGTGTAATTGTATCGTACGAGGTGTTTTTGGAGTTTCTGTTCTGGACACGAATTTTGCGAAAACGTTGCCACTTGTAATGTGCAAGAATCAAAAGTCCGCTTTCGGAACAAAAGGTTCATTAACATGCCCAATCCTCGTAATATGGTGTAATATTACCTTTGGAGCTGTTTTTAGAGTTTCCATTCCGAAGACGATTGTTGCGATAACGTCACCAGTCATAATGTGCAATTATGAAAACTTTGTTTCCGAAACAAAAAAGTTAAAAAACATGCCCAATCATCCTATTATGGTGTAATAGTACCAAATGAGGTGTTTCTAGAGTTTCCGTTCTAGACACGAATGTTGTGAAAACGTTACCACCCGTAACGTGCAAGAATTAAAAGTTCGTTTCTGCAACAAAAAGTTTCAAAAACATTTCCAATCATTCTAAGATGGAGGTGTTGTTGGAGTTTCCGTTCAGGACACAAATGTTGCGAAAACAACGACACCCAAAACGTGCAAGAATTAAAAGTTCGCTTCTAGAACAAAAATGTTCAAAGACATGGCCAATCATCCTAATATGGTGTTATAGTATTGAAGGAGGTGTTTCTAGAGTTTTAGTTGCGGACACGAATGGTGCGAAAACTCCGCCACCTGTAATGTACAAGAATCAAAAGTTCGCTTCCAGAACAAAAAGGTTCATTAACATTCCCAATCCTCCTAATAGGGTGTAATAGTACCTAAGGAGGTGTTTTTAGAGTTTCCATTCCGAACACGATTGTTGCGAAAACGTCACCACTCATAATGTGCAATTATCAAAAGTTCGCTTCCGGAACAAAAGAGTTCAAAAACATGCCCAATCCTCCTAATATGGTGTAATATTATCGAAGGAGGTATTTCTAGAGTTTCTATTCTGGATACGAATGTTGCGAAAATGTCACCACCCATAATGTGCTAGAATCAAAAGTTCGCTTCCAGAATAAAAAGGTTTATTAACATGCCCAATCATCCTAATATGGTATAATAGTACTGTAGGAGGCATTTCTGCAGTTTCCGTTCAGGACACAAATGTTTCGAAAACATCGACACCCATAATTTGCAAGAATCAAAAGTTCGGTTCTAGAACAAAAAGGATCAAAAACATAGCCAATCATCCTAATAAGGTGTAATAGTACTTCAGGATGTGTTTCTGGAATTTTCGTTCCAGGCATGAATGTTGCAAAAATGTCGCCACCCGTAATGTGCAAGAAACAAAAGTTCGCTTCCGGAACAAAAAGGTTCATTAACATGCCCAATCATTCTAATATGTTGTAATAGTATCGTACGAGGGGTTTCTTGAGTTTCTGTTCATGACACTAATGTTCCGAAAACATCATCACCCGTAATGCGCAAGAATCAAAAGTTTTCTTTTAGAAACACAATATTGATTAACATTCTCAGTCACCCTAATATGGTGTAATTGTACTGTATGAGGTGTTTTTGGAGTTTCCATTCCGAACACGAATGTCGCGCAAACGTCACCACCCGTAATGCGCAAGAATCAAAAGTTCGCTTACGGAACAAAAAGGTTCATTAACAAGCCCAATCCTCATAATATGTTGTAATATTACCTAAGGAGGTGTTTCTAGAGTTTGCATTCCGAACACGATTGTTACAAAAACGTCACCACTCATAATGTGCAAGAATTAAAAGTTCGCTTCTACAACAAAAAGGTTCAAAAACATGGCCAATCATCCTAATAAGGTGTAATAGTACTGAAGGATATGTTTCTAGAGTTTTCGTTCCGGACATGAATGTTGCCAAAATGTCGCCACCCGTAATGCGCAAGAATCAAGAGTTCGCTCACAGAACAAAAAGTTTCATTAACATGCCCAATGAACCTAATATGGTGTAATAGTATCGTACAAGGTGTTTCTTGATTTTCCGTTCACGACACTAATGTCGCGAAAACGTCACCACCCGTAACGCGCAAGAATCAAAAGTTTGCTTATAGAACAACAATATTCATTAACATTCCCAATAATCCTAATATGGTGTAATTTTACCGTACGAGGTGTTTTTTGAGTTTTTGTTCCGGACACGAATTTTGTGAAAACGTCGCCACCTATAATGTGCAAGAATCAAAAGTTCGATTTCGGAAAAAAAGGTTCATTAACATGCCCAATCCTCCTAATATGGTGTAATATTACCTAAGGAGGTGTTTCTAGAGTTTCCATTCTGTAGACGATTGTTGCGATAACGTCACCAGTCATAATGTCTAATTATCAAAAGTTTGTTTCTGAAACAAAAAAGTTCAATAAAATTCCCAATCATCCTAATATGGTGTAATAGTATCGTACGATGTGTTTCTTGAGTTTCCGTTCACGACACTAATGTTGCGAAAATGTCACCACCCGTAATGCTCAAGAATCAAAAGTTTTCTTATAGAACAACAACATTCATTATCATGCCCAATCATCCTAATATTGTGTAATATTACCATATGAGGTGTTTTTGGAGTTTCCGTTCTAGACAGGATTGTTGCGAAAATGTCGCCACCTTTAATGTGCAAGAATCAAAAGTTCGCTTCTGAAACGAAAAGGTTCATTAACATGCCCAATCATTCTAATATGGTGTAATAATATCCTACGAGGTGTTTCTTGAGTTTCCGTTCATGACTGTTGGCGTAAAAGATTACGCTAACAAGTTTCTGAAGATTAGAAACTAACAAACAAAGTGTTTGCGAAGTAAACTATTCCAAGCCTCCGAAAGGATAATAGCTTAAAATAGTTCGAAAGTGTGTATTGAATAACTTGTATTCGGTCCCTATTACAGGGTAAAACGGGGGGTATTTATAGGCCCAAACATTAAGGAAAAGACCCTTTTACCCTCTATTACAACCGACATAGTGGAAACTAATCTAACAAGAAAGAAGATAAGCCTTCCATCTTAGCTGGCAAAGAAGCTCTCGGAAGAGTCCAAGTTCGAAGATATACTCCGAACTAGAGTCCGTCATCATACTCCGAACTTGATTCAATGCATCCCCGGAGTCATATGCTGTAAATCTTGGACTTAATCACCAACCTTTGTCCTGTTACTGCAATAACCCTGAAGATGGAATATTTTCCCCCAACAGTAGCCCCTCGAATACGCTTCTCCGCTAAATCTGTAAAGTTAGGAGAGCAGTATACGGAAGAAAAATAATCATGCGTAGGGGTTAGCAGATTTTAATCCATATCCGAAATGCATGGAGATACAAAACTTCGAATCAGTTTCTAAGACAATTACATTCGAACCATCTTAGAACTAACTCGAGAAGCTCGAAAGCCTTTTTAAACATGGAAGAAATAGCCGTTGGCTTCTTTCTTCTAATGGAAGTTACGCGTCACGTTAATTCCGCAATAAAGTAACGGTTAAGAATGCGAAACGGCATAGACAAACGGTAAAAAATCGGGGTCTGGGCTATAAATAGAGGGCCCAGACCCTTCTCGAGTACCTTTCCACCGCTTTCGTGCAAACAAACCGTCAATCAAGCCCTAGCCTCCATTTTTCTTCTAAAGCAATCCGTGAAATCCAATGGTGAAAACCAGTTTCAAGGGTCCTGGAGCAGCTTCAACCCTAGCCCGGCAGCAGGCTGCGGCAGCAGCGGCGGCTGCAACATTGGCGGCGGTGACTCCGACACCAGCAATGGCAACAATGGCGGCGGCGGGGAAAAATCCCAAAAATAGTGGCCCTCAAGACCTTTTTCCGGCATCAACGAAGTACACGGATCAGTCATTTCAATTGGGGCCTTCAACCTGCAAAAGAGAATCACTCGCGGTCGCAATAGAAGGCAAAATTAGTTCGAGAATCATGATTCGCAAACCCGGGAAAGGGATCATTCCGTCGCCAAGACTCGGAGAAGTGGCTGTTTTTGAAGCCTTCTTCGAAGCTGGCTTTGGGCTTCCGACAGTTGATTTCTTGGCCAAGGTATTGGATTTGTTCCACGTCACTCTCCCCCAGCTCTCTCCGAATATTGTAGCACGTCTTGCCATCTTCGAATCAGTGTTGTGAGCCGAGGGTTGTGAGGGAAGGGCGGAGATCTTCGCAGCACTGCACAGAGCTTCGTGCCAACCGAAGACCTTCGTAGGCCCCGGAGGTGAGAAGATGGTAGTGGCCTTCGGAAGCATCAACTTCAGGCTTCGGGACGAGTATGCTCTCCGGTTTCCCGCTAAGGCTATCAATGCTAGATGGTATACAGACTGGATCCTGAAATGGTTTTATGCCGATGTTGGGGCGAGCAGTCGCCTAGCTGCACCCTTGCAAGATATCAACTTCCGAAAGGAAGCCCTTGTGCACCCAGATCCGGGCCAGCTCGAAGCTTGCCTCAGTCTGCTCCAAAAAATCAGTCACCGCCTGAGTATGCAGGACTTAGCCGAAGAATTCCTCGGGCTTCAAATCCCTCCACTGATGGCCAACTGGCCGATCACCTTTGAGGAAGATTCGGAGGGCGGTCTTCGCAAAATTTCTTCGACTTCGAGCCCTGTAGGTAACTTCGAAAACAACATATATCATGCATATTTATTCAAAGGAATAACCAACTTAACTCATTTTTCAGCCTCTTCAGCCCCTATAACTTCGGAGCAGATTGTACGAGCTTTGGAGAAGATTCTGGGCGTCCCAACTCCGACCAAGAAGGAATGGAGAATCAAATTGGTTGGTACTTTAGAACGGTCCAACCGAGTATGGGGACTACTCAAAGTTGTTCCGCCCCCTCTTCTGGATTGGGTGCCTTCGGAGAAAGGGCCCAAAAAAGAGAAAAGCTGAAGTCGGAGCCTCGAGCTCTGCCAAAACTCCGCTAAAGAAGGTAGCTCGAAAGACAAGAGCTCCTGCACCTTCAAGCCCAAGAGCTTCAATCTCCGATTCCTTGGAGGATGAAGGCAGGATGCTTGTTGGCCTAATTGACGAAGATGCGGCCCAAAGAGGTCCACATATTGATGAAGCTGCGAGCGTGCCGAAGTCTCAACAGAACCTTGAGCAAGTGAGGACTCCGGCTGCTCAAGAAAATTTACCGCAAGATGGAGCCCCTGTGGACGAAAGCGAAGTCGAAGTTGCCGCAGCTTCGATTCTGGGTGAAGTAACAACGGCTGCTCCTGAAGATGCTCCAACAGTCGAAGATTTGACTGTTGACTCCGACGAAGACTTTGGAGTAGCCCTTGACCCGCCAAGCAGCCCAATGCTCACCCGTCGTCAAAACGTCGAAGGTAACCTTCGCATAATTCTTTTGTTCTTTTTTCCTACGAAATTATACAATGTATAATACCTTTGTTTTAACAGGATCTATTCCCGTGGAAGAGGTCCGCCCCGAAGATATAATTCTTGGACCTTCAACAACTTCGGAGCCAATTCCAGGAGCCACTCAAATGGGACCTGCAAAAGGCAAGGGCAAGATGGACCACCTCCCTGCTCGGAGCTCAGGATCAACTCCGTCTGAGTCAACAGACGAGAGCCAATCTATGGAGGGGGGCTAGTCTGCCGGAGCTCCAAAAAATACGGCTCAGCACTTCGTACCTTCGTCAAACGAAGATGAACAGCAAGCCTTGAGCATGCTCCCTCTTCTAGCTCCTTTCTTGGAGCGAAGAACTGGGCTTCGGACTTTGCTCGAGCCTTTGGATCGAGCTAGTCGCGAAGTCGGGGAGACGGACTTGGTGGCCATCTTGAGCGAGGCGGAGAGTTCGGATCTTAACGCTGCCATGGAGCGTGCAGCATACCAGGTACGAAGTATCTATCTGCAAAACAAAATTAAACTTATATACCAATAATTTTCACCTTGGTTTTTTCTCTTCGCAGCAAACAATCTTGGCCCGAGCTGCGAACATCTCAAATGAACGCGGAAGCCTTGGCCTTCGAGAGGAAAATACAACTCTTCAACGAAATCTTACTATCTCCGAAGGTCGGGTGGCCCACTTGGACAACATGGTTTCAACGGAGCGCAGGGCCAAACAAAGCATGGAGGCTGCGAACAAAGAGCTCAAAGCAGAACAAACTGTGCTTCGAGCGGAAATTGAAAAGATGCAGGCGGAGCACGCTACGGCGGGAGCTGAGCTTGTTAGGCTCCAAGAAGAAAAAGCCAAAGCTGCCGAAGAAGCTAGCCAGCTACTCAACCAAAAAAATTCTTTAGCTACGGAGGCAGCTAGGCTTTCTGGAGTGGTAAGAGAATTAACTTCGGCGAAGGATGCCTTAGTTGAAGACAAGCTGAAGTCGGAAAAAGTAGCTGCGGAGGTCATGGACCAACTGCTAGGCATTCAGGAGTACTTCGGTACTACTGGGATGCTTCCTGCAGATTACAACATCTCCCTGATGCGACGATTGAAAAGGATCCAAGGAGCAGCGAAGCAAATGAAGACAGCATGCATTCGGTACGGAGAAATCTCCGGACAAGTGGCTGCTATCGGCATACTTCGTTACTACGAAGATCTAGGCCAATCGATAACTCCGAACGCAGGGGCGTCTCCCATTACCTTTGATGACAACCAGCTTCTTACTCCTTCCGAAGGTGTGGCCGCTGCTTGGCAAGCCTTTCAAACTTCATGGAGAGCCAAAGGTCGCTCTGCGATCAAGGCTTAGATTGACGAAAGGCAACGCCAGAAGCAAGCTCGGTCCCAAGCTTCGAGCAGTTAGCCCCCGCCAAACCCACAGGTTTAGAATTATCTTAGGATCTTCGACTATGTAAAGCATTATGCTTTTGTACATTTATGAATGAAAATTTGCTTATCATGTTTTTAGGCTTTGCCTCATATGGAAGATGTCGAAGTGTTAGACGTTGACGATGAACTCCGCTTACTATGGGCTACCTTCGATATCTTAAAACTTCACAAGCGCCCTCGATTTTTAGTTCCTCGGAATACCTCCGTAGCGATTACGCCCGAAGTAAGCAAGGACATACTGTCTTGTATTAAAGAGGAACAAAAAGAAGTTAATCTGGAAACTTCATCTTCCGAAGACATTGTATGGTCCGAAGACGAAGATGAAGCTCAAGGTAAAAAGCCTGAAGAACTTGGAAGCTGGGAAAGGAGCCCCGAACGGCTTCGAACTTGGGCCGAGCTTCAACAAGAACAGAAAGACTTTAGAGCTTCGAAGGGAGGTAGGAGAGTTAAACGCAAAGTTGTTAGAACTCCCGGCTCTAGAAATAGTCGTTCCAACCCTAGCTCTAGAGATCGAAGGGGTCTTCGATTCCTTCTTGGTATAGATACCAATTTTTCATGATGTAATCATATTTGTTTGAATAATAAATATCGATTTAAAATTGTCTACCTATTTACTAGCCCCTCTTTGGGCGTAAGCAACTTCGAACTATATTCAAAGATGGTTAGGCGCAAAGAAAAAACTTAGGGGTACAATTTTGGGGGTTCGGAGCCCCTCAGCAATTTAAAGATCGATTAAAATCTTATAAAATGTCTTCGACTATTTGTAGTCTGAAGACTGGTAACTTAGTACCTTATGTTTTTGAAAGAAATCACTTTGGACAACTTTCCGGACACTTTAGTGTCCTACATGATTTGTCACTTTGGACATTCTTAACAGACATTCGAAGCTCATGGCTCAAACTCTGTTTTGTTTTGGCCTCCTTCGGCTCTTTTTGCGAATTCTGTCAAACCAATGGTTTGGAGTTCGTAGTGGTCTCTTTGGACTCTTTTTACGGATGCCTACAAGCCGGTGGCTTGGACTCCGCATCTTTTGGTCTCCTTGGACTCGTTTTATAGATGTCTTCCAACCGTTGGCTTGGACCCGCATTCTGTGGTCTCGGGCTCTTTTACGGATGCCTACAAGCCGGTGGCTTGGACTCTGGATTATGTCAGCCCACCACCTTGGAAACTTCGGACCAGTGATTCGAAGTCCGAAAATATGATTCAAATTAATGTCACTTCTCTCTCGGTCAACTCCGCTATTCTAGTGCGTCCACTCGGAAGTGGGAAGTTTATGAGGGGTAGGCATTATCTGAACCATATGCTTTATTAATTCGGAAAGTGCTTACAAATGATTACAAGGAGCCCTTATGCGAAGTATCGCTTTAGGTGCTCCACATGCCATGTATGCGCTGACTCTTCACCTTCCAAATTAGCTAATTTAAAAGAACCAGGATGCCCTGAGCGAACAATTAAGTATGGACCTTCCCATTTATTTCCTAATTTTCCTGGTTCTATGATACTTCGCAAAACGAGATGACCCGGCCTAAGTTCATTAATCTTGACCTTCGGGTCAAACCAAGCCTTCGTCTGCTGCTAATACTTTGACAAATTTGCCACAACTCGAAGTCTTGTCTCCTCTGTTAAATCCAGCGAAGCTTGTCTTTCTCCTTCTATTTCCGGTTCGGTGTTGCGAAGTGATCCTCCTTTGAGCTCTGTTGGTGTCATAGCTTCATCTCCGAATAATAGTCTGAATGGAGTGAAACCCGTGGACCTCGTTTGAGTGGTCCGAATGGACCATAAAATCTTTGGAAGTTCTTCGGTCTAGAGTCCTTTTGCCAATCCTACTATCCTTCGATTTAGCCCTGACAAAATGTTACCATTGGCTCTTTCTACAGCTCCATTAGACTAAGGGTGTCGCACTGCAGCAAAGCATAGCTGGATGCCTAGATCTTCGCAAAATTTCTTGAAAGGTTCTGCGTCGAATTGTGTTCCATTGTCAACTGTGAGTTGTCTAGGCACTCCGAACCGGCAAATGATATTCTTCCAGAAAAATTTTTGTACATTGTTCGAAGTGATAGCTGTTAGGGGCTCTGCTTCGACCCACTTTGAAAAGTATTCAATTGCTACCACTGCGAACTTCAAATTTCCTTTTGCTGCTAGGAAGGGACCAATAAGATCCATGCCCCATCTGGCCATGGGCCATACTGGAGCTATGACTTGAAGGGCTGTTGGTGGGCGATAACTCCTTCGTCCCATCCACTGACATCTTGGCAAGTGCGGACCAAGCTTTCCGCATCAGCTACTATTGTAGGCCAATAAAGCCCCTGGCGAAGTGTTTTTCCTGCCAAAGCTCGAGGGGCCAGATGGCTACCGCAAAGTCCTTCATGACATTCTCGAAGAATTTCTTGACCTTCGGCTTGAGATATACATCGGAGTAGAGGGGAACATACTCCAGCCTTGTATAAAATACCGTTGATTATTTGATAATTCCGAGTTCTAAGCTTTAACCTCGAAAGCTGTGGCCCTTCGGACATATTTGCCTCTCCTTGCAATACTTCCATGATTGAACTTCGCCAATCTATACTTGGAATGCAAAGGACTTCTGCAGCAGGAATTTGTGGCACCGAAGGTGTACTGAGTTCTTCATAAAAAGCTTCTTCGGGTATGTCCATAGCTCCGGCTGCAGCTTTTGCTAAGATGTTAGCTTGCATATTTTCTGCTCTAGGTATACTCCGAATGGAAATCCCTTTAAATGCTGCTTCTACTTGGAAACTCTTGTCTACGTGCCCTGCTACAATCTGAGAATCTGTTTTAATAACGACTCTTGTAGCCCCTAGAGAACGTGCCTTTCGAAGTCCCAATAAAACTCCTTCATACTCCGTTGTATTATTGGTAGACTTAAAGTTGAGTCTTGCGGAGTACATTGCCTTTTGCCCTGAAGGCGAAATTATCATAGCTCCGACACCTGCTCCAGATGCTTGGAAAGCTCCATCAGAGTAAATAGTCCAAATTTCTTCACTTGACTTCTCTGGAGCCCATGTTGCAGGGGGAGTCCACTCTGCCACGAAGTCGGCCAATACTTGCGACTTAATTGCTGTTCTTGCTAGAAAAGATATGCCAAAGTGTGCTAACTCAACAGCCCACTTCCCAATTGTTTTAGTGGAATCCTTACTTCGGAGCATATCTCCTAAATGGTACGAAGTTGGTACAATGACATTATGTGCCAAGAAATAATGCCTTAACTTCCTCGAAGCCATGATCAGAGCATAAGCGAATTTCTCAAGCTCGGAATATCTTGTTTTTGCTCCGGACAATGCTTTGGACACAAAGTAAACTGGATTTTGTACCAACTTCCCGTTGAAATCAACCTCTCTGACAAGGACTGCACTGACAGCAAAGCCAGTAGCTGCAAGGTAGAGGAGTAGGGTTTCGTCCGCAACAGGCACCGTGAGTGTAGCAAGGTTACTGAGATCATTCTTATTATCTTCGAAGCTCTTCTGACACTCCGGTGTCCATGCAAAATCTTCGGACCCTTTCAATGCTTTGAAAATAGGCAAACTTCTCTCCGCAGACCTTGCCAGAAATCTGCTAAGTGCTGCAAGACAACCGGTCAGCTTTTGCACTTGCTTTAAATTCTCTGGGGGAGCCATCTTCTGCAACGCAGTTATCTGAGTGGGGCTAGCTTCGATCCCTCTGCTTGAAACTAGGTACCCTAACAATTTTCCAGCCTACGCCCCGAAGATACATTTTTTTGGGGTTGAGACGGATCCCACATGCCCGAAGGCTATTGAATGTTTCTGCTAAGTCTAGGCTATGCTGGTGCTTTAAAGCACTCTTTATTACAATATCATCCATATAGGCCTCTACATTACGACCTAATTGATGACCTAGAGCCTTAGCAATTAACCTCGAAAATGTAGCCCCGGCATTTCTTAAGCCAAAGGGTATTCTTACATAACAAAAGACTCATTAAGGAGTTACAAAGCTTGTCTTGATTTCATCTTCGCGCTTCAACCAAATTTGATGATAGCCGGAATGCGCGTCGAGGAAGCTTAATAACTCCAAACCAGCAGTTGAGTTGACCAATTGATCAATTTGGGGCATGGGGTAGTTGTCGTGGGGGCATGCTTTATTCAGAGATGTAAAATCAATACACATGCGCCACTTCCCTGAAGATTTTTTCTTAACGAAGACTGGGTTGGCTAACCACTCCGTATGAGCCACTTCTGTGATGATCCCAGCCTTCAGCAACTTTTCAACTTCGTCTTTAGCAAGGACAGCTCTCTCCGCAGACATCTTCCGGAGTCCTTGCCTAACAGGCCGAGCCTTCGGGTTCACAAGTAGACTGTGTTCAATAATGTCCCGACTGACTCCGGTGATGTCTTCATAAGACCAAGCAAAGACATCTAAGTTTTCCTCCACTACTTTTTCTAAGGAGACAACAACTTCTGGAGGCAAGTCTTTACCAAATTGAAATGAATATTCCTTGCCATCTTTGACAATAACCTTCGTTGCAATCTCTCCTTCAGGACTTGGTCTTGGGAAGGATTTTTTCGAGGATTCGCTAGGAGCAGAAAAATTCTCCGGATCATCTTGCACACTGTTCACCTGTCTCGGGTCAAGAGGAGGTCGATGACCATACTCCGCTCTTCGCGCGATGGCCTGATCTCCGAAAACAGTGAGCACTCCTGCTTGTGTGGGCATCTTCATACATAAGTGTTGGACCGGAAATGGTGACCAGAGGGGGGGTGAATGGGAGCTTTTAAAATTTCAGGCTAAAAATAGTCTTCTGTTTTAATTCAGTCTACTGTGGAACTGGCTTCGAACACAACCTTCGAAGTTCTGGTTCGGAGGTATTTTACAGCTCCGAAAACAGGCTTCACAAGGAGCAAAAGTTCGAGGCCAAGGAGACTTCGCTCCACCCACAACCCCGAAAAATCAACTCTGCTAAGTCAGTGCAGGCTCCGCACACAGGGTGCTTCGAGCAGGCTTCACACTTCACCCTTCGCAAGAGTGGACAAACCTATGAGGACTTCGACCAAATACTTAGCGACAGCAACTGGTGCTGGGCTTCGTACTACGAAAGTCTAAACGCACACTTTACAGACTTCGCTAAGGTCTATGACACGGGAAGAAAAATGGGGTTTGATCAGTGCATTGCTAGTAAACAGCGAGGTCTAGCCTCCAGTTACACAAAGCGAACACACACTAAAAAGCACACTTCGCACAAACGCACTTCGCCCAAACAGGCTTCGATCAAAGCATGCAGCAAGGTGTGCAAACAAGCTCAAGCATAAAATGAACACAGACACAGGGCTTCGCTGCTTGAACAAGGAAAACAATAAATGAACTCACAGGATGAATACAAAGTACGTAGTGGCTAGTACAGGAGCTCAACAATGAATGCTCAAAGTGTTAAATGTGACCTACCCAGCCCCCACTATTTATAGCCACTATTCACCCATGTGAAATGACTACTGTACCCCTAAGGTTTACAATGGTTTTGTCTCATCAGAACAGAGGGGTACAAAAGGTAGTCTACTTTATTTGGAGGCTTCTCTGTCAGCTTTGCAGAGGGGACAGCGTTAGCTTTTTGCAGAGTAGACATTGTCAGCCTTTACAGTCTTTGACCCTTCTGAAGCCCCCCTTCGCACGCGAGGGGTGCGGTAGCTTCGGTGAGAAGCCTTGAGCCTGACGGCCTTCGCTTCACCGAAGTCTGCCTTCGATACATTGACGGTTTTGAGCCGAAGCCGTCAAAGCCCTTGGGCCCTTCGCACCAACACCTTCGGAGTGGACCACCACGTCTTCGCAGCTTCTCCCAGCTCGAACTCCATCGGTCCGTGTACCGAAGCCATGCAGACCGAAGTACTTCAAGTGAACCTCACTCCGGAGCTAGCCTCGCTCCAAAGCCTGCGTCACTCCGAAGCCCCACCTTCGGAGTACCACCCTTCGAAGTCCCTCCTTCGTCCAAGGGCTCCGCATGAAGCATTCCATGAGCACTTCGTCGCATTGTCTCTCCCCGAGCACACTCCTCGACGAGCCTCACCCGGACCATGCCTTCGATGCACCTCGACTTCTGAGACCTTCATCGGGTAACCTTCGAGTGTCTCCCTATGGAGCACACCTCGAACACCTTGCCTCTACTGAGGACTTGATCCACCATACTCCGAAGTCACTCCATTCGGAGTACCTTTCGAAGTGCCTCGCGTCCAAGGACTTTGTCTCGGAGTACCTTCACCCGGAGTCACACTCCGCACTTACTGCCTTCTCATGGTGCACCACGACCCGAGGTCCGACCTTGACCCCTTCGCAGCCTTCGTGATGGAGCTCCCCGCTCCCTTGGCATCAAGCCTCCCGTTTGACCCAGGTTCACTTGCTACGACCCGTCTGTCACCTCCGAAGTCCCCTGCGCACCACAGACAAGCAGACAAGTGTATCCAGTACTCCGGAGACCTCTCCGGGTTAGCAACCTTTGGCACACACTCCGGTGTACCGCCCAAAGTACCGAGACCTTCGGTACAACCCAGTCATTGTGTACTGTCGGACCCCTCCGACAGGCACACTCCGCTGCAACAGCTGCAGCAACCAAACCCACCGAACCCTTCGGTGAAACAGCCTCCGAACCCCTTCGGAGGGACCCCTTCGAATCAGAGGATAAACTCTGTCAATCACTCATCACAGACTCCGAAACCAACCCTTGGTTTCTCAATAAGTAATTATGATGCGCCACAGCTCCGAATTGATTTAACATGCCTCTTCCGAAGATGACATTATATGCATATGGAGCATCTATAACGTCGTAGATCACTTCCTCTGTCCTGGCCAATGGCCCCTCTCCGAAAGTAACTTCCAGGCCAATTTGGTCGAGGGCATCAAGAGGGGGTCCTGCAAATCCTTGCAAAGGACGGGCTGCTGGGAGAAGATGCTTTCTGGAGATGCAGAGCTGATCAAAAGCTTGGACAAAAGTAATATCTGCCGAACTCCCTCCGTCAATTAGCACTCTTCGAACCTTAGTTCCTGCTATGTCGGCACATGGGAAATTTAACACCAGTTGCATCATCTGCGGAAAAAGATATTGGCACATGCGACCATTCGGGCATAGCAGCTGCATATGAAGAGGTTCCAATATGGCCAACCTCTCTGACATATTCTCTTCTCTGCATCTTCGACATACTTCCGAGAGTCCCTCCTCCGGAGAGGGGGAGGACTACTCTTTTTCCACGATCTTGCCCCACCTGTAATGTGCAAGAATCAAAAGTTCGCTTACAGAACAAAAAGGTTCATTAACATGCCCAATCCTCATAATATGTTGTAATATTACCTAAGGAGGAGTTTCTAGAGTTTCCATTCCGAACAAGATTGTTGCAAAAACGTCACCACTCATAATGTGCAAGAATTAAAAGTTTTCTTCTACAACAAAAAGGTTCAAAAACATGGCCAATCATCCTAATAAGGTGTAATAGTACTGAAGGATGTGTTTCTAGAGTTTTCGTTCCAGACACGAATGTTGCAAAAATGTCGCCACCCGTAATGCGCAAGAATCAAGAGTTCGCTTACAGAACAAAAAGGATCATTAACATGCCCAATGAACCTAATATGGTGTAATAGTATCGTACAATGTGTTTCTTGAGTTTCCGTTCACGACACCAATGTTGCGAAAACGTCCCCACCCGTAACGCGCAAGAATCAAAAGTTAGCTTATAGAACAACAATATTCATTGACATTCCCAATAATCCTAATATGGTGTAATTTTACCGTACGAGGTGTTTTTGGAGTTTTTGTTTCGGACACAAATTTTGTGAAAACGTCGCCACCTGTAATGTGCAAGAATCAAAAGTTCGCTTTCAGAACAAAAAGGTTCATTAACATGCCCAATCCTCCTAATATGGTGTAATATTACCTAAGGAGGTGTTTCTAGAGTTTCCATTATGTAGACGATTGTTGCGATAACGTCACCAGTCATAATGTCCAATTATCAAAAGTATGTTTCCGAAACAAAAAAGTTCAATAAAATTCCCAATCATCCTAATATGGTGTAATAGTATCGTACAATGTGTTTCTTGACTTTCCGTTCACGACACTAATGTTGCGAAAATGTCACCACCTGTAATGCTGAAGAATCAAAAGTTTTCTTATAGAACAACAACATTCATTATCATGCCCAATCATCCTAATATTGTGTAGTATTACCATATGAGGTGTTTTTGGAGTTTCCGTTCTAGACAGGATTGTTGCGAAAATGTCGCCACCTTTAATGTGCAAGAATCAAAAGTTCGCTTCCGAAACGAAAAGGTTCATTAACATGCCCAATCATTCTAATATGGTGTAATAATATCCTACGAGGTGTTTCTTGAGTTTCTGTTCATGACTGTTGGCGTAAAAGATTACGCTAACAGGTTTCTGAAGATTAGAAACTAACAAACGAAGTGTTTGCGAAGTGAACTATTCCAAGCCTCCGAAAGGATAATAGCTTAAAATAGTTCGAAAGTGTGTATTGAATAACTTGTATTCGGTCCCTATTATAGGGTAAAATGAAACTATTCAGTACCCTTAATAGGGCTAAAATGGTAAAAGACTAATCTATTAAGAAAGAAGATAAGCCTTCCATCTTAGCTGGCAAAGAAGCTCTCGGAAGAGTCCAAGTTTGAAGATATACTCCGAACTAGAGTCCGTCATCATACTTCGAACTTGATTCAATGCATCCCCGGAGTCATATGCTAGAAATCTTGGACTTAATCACCAACCTTTGTCCTGTTACTGCAATAACCCTGAAGATGGAATATTTTCCCCCAACAATGACACTAATGTTGTGAAAATGTCACCACCCGTAATGCGCAAGAATCAAAATTTTGCTTATAGAACAACAACGTTCATTATCATGCCCAATCATCCTTATATGGTGTAATTGTACCGTACGAGGTGTTTTTGGAGTTTCCGTTCCGGACACGAATTTTGCGAAAACGTCGTCACTTGTAATGTGCAAGAATCAAAAGTTCGCTTCTGGAACCAAAAGGTTCATTAACAAGTCGAATCCTCCTAATATGGTGTAATATTACCTAAGGAGATGTTTCTGGAGTTTCCATTCTGAACACAATTGTTGTGATAACGTCACCACTCATAATGTGCAATTATCAAAAGTTTGTTTCTGAAACAAAAAAGTTCCAAAATGTGCCCAATAATCCTAATATGGTGTAATAGTACCGAAGGAGGTGTTTCTAGAGTTTCTGTTCCGAGCACGAATGTTGTGAAAATGTCACCACCCGTAATGCGCGAGAATCAAAAGTTTGCTTATATAACAACAATGTTCATTAACATGCCCAATCACTCTATTATGTTGTAATTGTACCGTAGGAGGTGTTTTTGGAGTTTCTGTTTTGGACATGGATTTTACGAAAACATCGACACCTGTAATGTGCAAGAGTCAAAAGTTCATTTCCGGAACAAAAAGGTTCATTAACATGCCCAATCATCCTAATATGGTGTAATACTACTGAAGGAGGTGTTTCTGGAGTTTCCATTCCAAACACGATTGTTGCGAAAACGTCACCACTCATAATGTGCAATTATCAAAAGTTTGTTTTTGAAACAAAAGAGTTCAAAAACATGCCCAATCATCCTAATATGGTGTAATTGTACCGAAGAAGTTGTTTCTAGAGTTTTGTTCTGGACACGAATGTTGTGAAAACGTCACCACCTATAATGTGCGAGAATCAAAAGATCGCTTCCAGAATAAAAAGGTTCATTAACGTGCCCAATCATCCTAATATGGTGTAATAGTACCGTAGGAGGCATTTCTGCAGTTTCCGTTCAAGACAAAAATGTTGCGAAAACATCGACACCCATAATGTGCAAGAATTAACAGTTTGCTTCTATAAAAAAGGATCAAAAACATGGCCAATCATCCTAATATGGTGTAATAGTACTGAAGGATGTGTTTCTAGAGTTTTCGTTCCGGACACGAATGTTGCGAAAACGCCGCCACCCATAATGTGCAAGACTCAAATGTTCGCTTCAGAAATAAAAAGGTTCAATAACATGGCCAATCATCCTAATATGGTGTAATAGAACTAAAGGAGGTGTTTCGGGAGTTTTCATTCCGGACACGAATGTTGCGAAAACATCGCCACCCGTAATGTGAAAGAATCAAAAGTTCGCTTCCGGAACAAAAAGGTTCATTAACATGCCCAATCATTCTAACATGGTGTAATAATATCGTACGAGTTGTTTCTTGAGTTTCCGTTCACGGCACTAATGTTGCGAAAATGTCACCATCCGTAATCCGCAAGAATCAAAAGTTTGCTTATAGAACAACAACGTTCATTATCATACCCAATCATCCTTATATGGTGTAATTGTACCGTACGAGGTGTTTTTGGAGTTTCCATTCCGGACACAAATTTTGAGAAAACGTCGTCACTTGTAATGTGCAAGAATCAAAAGTTCGCTTATGGAACCAAAAGGTTCATTAACATGCCCAATCCTTCTAATATGGTGTAATATTACCTAAGGAGATGTTTCTGGAGTTTCCATTCTGAACACGATTGTTGTGATAATGTCACCACTCAAAATGTGCAATTATCAAAAGTTTGTTTCTGAAACAAAAAAGTTCAAAAACGTGTCCAATCATCCTAATATGGTGTAATAGTACCATAGCAGGTGTTTCTAGAGTTTCTGTTCCGAGCACGAATGTTGTGAAAATGTCAACACCCATAATGTGCGAGAATCAAAAGTTCGCTTCCGGAATAAAAAGGTTCATTAACATGCCCAATCATCCTAATATGGTGTAATAGTACCGTAGGAGGCATTTCTGCAGTTTCCGTTCAGGACACAAATGTTGCGAAAATATCGACACCCATAATGTGCAAGAATTAAAAGTTTGCTTCTATAAAAAAAGGATCAAAAACATGGCCAATCATCCAAATATGGTGTAATAGTACTGAAGGATGTATTTCTAGAGTTTTCGTTCCGGACACGAATGTTGCGAAAATGTCGCCACCCATAATGTGCAGGAATCAAAAGTACGCTTCCGAAACAAAAAGGTTCATTAAAATGTCCAATCATCCTAATATGGTATAATAGTATCATACGAGGTGTTTCTTGGGTTTCCATTCACGACACTAATGTTGTGAAAATGTCACCACCCGTAATGTGCAAAAATCAAAAGTTTGCACAAAGAATTACAATGTTCATTAACATGCCCAATCATCCTAACATGGTGTAATTGTACCATACGAGGAGTTTTTGGAGTTTCTGTTCTGGACACGAATTTTTTTAATATGTCGCCACCTGTAATGTGTAAGAATCAAAAGTTCGCTTCCGGAACAAAAAGGTTCATTAACATGGCCAATCATCCTAATATGGTGTAATAGTACCGAAGGAGGTGTTTCTTAAGATTCCATTCAAACAAGATTGTTGCGAAAACGTCGCCACTCATAATGTTCAATTATCAAAAGTTTGTTTCCAAAACAAAAGAGTTCAAAAACATGCCAAATCATCATAATATGGTGTAATTGTACCGAAGTAGGTGTTTCTAGAGTTTCTGTTCCGGACACGAATGTTGTGAAAACGTCACCACTTGTAATGTGCGTGGATCAAAAGATCGCTTCCAGAATAAAAAGGTTCATTAATATGCCCAATCATCCTAATATGGTTTAATAGTACCGTAAAAGGCATTTCTATAGTTTACGTTCATGACACAAATGTTGCAAAAACATCGACACCCATAATGTGCAAGAATTAAAAGTTCGCTTCTAGAACAAAAAGGTTCAAAAACATGGCCAATCATCCTAATATGGTGTAATAGTACTGAAGGAGGTGTTTCAGGAGTTTTCATTCGGGCCTCCAAGTGCGGTGGTGTAGGGCGGCAGATGTTCTCCAGAGCCATGGATGGTGAGGGAGACGTCACAAGGCCCGGCGAACTCGTCGGGGTAGACTCCTTGAAATTCGGGTTCGAAGAGGAACCCGAGGAAGGTGAGCATCATGCGGAGCTCCCGGACGAAGCCCTCATAGTGGCGGCAGTAGCTGTGGACTTGGTAGACTGGCATCTACAAAACAGCAAGTTGAATAAAAGTGAGGAGAGGGACAAAGTTTATGAAGTAGATTTTCGAGAAATGATTTCCTATGGCTAATGGCTAGGCGGGTCTGTTTGGCTTCCTACAGTCGAGTCGGCTCTGATACCATCTTGTAGCGCCCCGATTTATCAAAATCGAGACATTATTGAATTTCCATAGAAAAACAATAATACAAGAGGTTCATCATGCGACAACGTACATACGATAAAATCCATGGTACGCAGACCATATTTATTACAACATTGTTTTAATAAAAACGGTAATAAGATAATTAAACAGCGGCATGACGAACGTCTTCTTCAGGATCTTTCTTCTCGACTGGGTCGCTACTCCAGACCGTCTTCAAGATAAGCATCCTCTGTGGGGTCCAACGGGTATGAGTACAAAAAGTACTCAACAAGCCACCGCAAATGCAAATAATAATGCAGGATAATAAACAAGGAAGGATAAAGGCTAATAATGCGGAATAAAGCAATTGCAGTTATGGCATTTAGTGTAATCATATTTTAATCATGCGGAAAGTAAATATGAACATCATCAACATCAACTAACTCGAGGAGTACGTTTTACCTCCTCGCACAACGGTCCTTACATGTCAATCCATCATGCACATACATATTCAAAGTAAACTAACTGGGGGATGTCACGCAACCCGCCCTTGACCGTGGGCTCGGCTTTTCGAAAAGATTTAAGACTCTGATCAGAGATGTACTACTGTACCCACAAGGCACGCACTCATCTCAACGAGATGACCCATTTCACGGGAACTCGTGCCAAAACCTCAATATGAGATGTTCCAAGCGATAACCACCCGCTCTAGGTTTCGCCGGCGCGCCGGGCCGCATCCCGGCTAACGTCGCACCCCCTTTTGCGCCACATTGGTACAAGTCACCCGCAGGTGCAACTTGACCCATTTCCAAATGGTGGCCTCGGTTTGGAACAACCCATACCTTAGTTAGGACTTACCCACTAGACTTGTGGTTAGTACGTAAGTGTATTGCAACGGATCCCTCAGACCGGTCCTTATAGTGCCCTGGGTGCGACTGACCAATGCCCTAGCTTGCACCCGGAACCCACCATGCATACACTCACAACCATGACTCATCACCAACAGAATTTCCAAGGATAAGAAGTAACGGGGATCATATAATGGAATCATTTCACTACGACTCATTTTTATCCTATAGCGGCCGTGTCAATACATTGGACACTAGCTAATATCATTGATCATATGGTGACAAGGAGGTTAGGCGAGATAGCATGGCTTGGGTTGCACATCAAGGTCGGGGGATCCTAAATAAATATAATGTAAGGGTTCATTTGACTAATGCATATATAACCTATGTGTTATAGCGATAGTCAATTCAAACATGGGTTCAATATGTTCAAAAGAATGGTTTGGTGACTTGCCTTGTTCAGCAAAGGGAGAAGGAGGGACTTCGGGGAAGTACTCCGGCTCCTCGGCGACGTCGTAGTCTTTTAATATAAAGTAAAATAAAAAGAACACAACATCCAATCAAACAGCATAACATTACATTATAAACACATAAGTTAAAGTTGGTTTGATTATAAATAAATTCAATGGTTAAAGTTCTGAAATTTATTTCTCCATTAAGTTTTCTAATCAATTTAATATAAATGATTCAGAGAAAACTCAGTGGTTCTAGGGTTTAAACAGAAAGGAACAATTATATAAATTTTCTGGAGTTTAAATATTTAAATTTGCATTTTAATACTAAGGGCATTTGAATACTTATTTGAATAAACATGAAAATGTCAAAATAAACCTACTGTTTTTATTGCATAAACATGTAGAGAATAATTTTATGAATTTTCTAAAATTGGAATGGTAATTTTTAGAGTTCAAATGCATTAGATATGAATTTTACAAGTTTAAAAGCATTTCTGGAATTTATTTTCAAATTGTAAACCTCTCGGGTCCACGGTGAGCCAGGCCCACGGTGAGCCCGCGCACTGTGCGCGTGCGCCGGGTCGATCTGGACCATCGGATCCAGATCCGACGCGCGAGGGCGAGGCGGGACGCGTAAGTCGCGATGGACGGCTGGGATTAAAACGTTCGAACCGGTACCACGTGGACGCACGGGATTAAACGCGGAGTTTTAAAACAAATGGACGCACGGGATCGCACCGTACCGCTTCGCTCAGATCCGACGGCCAGGATTAAACCGAACAGATGATTTAACCCAAGCGTTGGATCTAGATCGCACGGCCAGGATTGAATCCGGCACAGTGCGTGTCGGGGGGGTAAAGTACCCCTTCTTCCCCGACTCCGGTGGTACGACGGCGAGCGATTCCGGCGAGGTCGAGGGCTATCTAGTCTAGCTAGGGCTAAAAACGGAAAGGGGGTACCGAGGGGAACAAAAGGGTACTGTTGCGGTGGTCCGGGGTCGACGGAGTGAGGCCGGCGACGAGCGGTGGCGGCGAAGGTTCTCGGTTCCGAGGCGGGGACGGCGATCCGGCGAGGTTCGTCGTCGACGAAGTGGTGGCCGAGGTCGGCGAGGTCCTGGCGGTCACGATGGTGGCGGAGGTACGGGCGGGGACGGTCCGAGGCGACGGCGAGCGGTGGCCGGAGGTGAATCGGAGGGTGTGCGCTAAAAAGTGAAATGCGAGTGCTCTGTTCGTTCTCGAGGCGATTAAGCGTGGGGGTCGAACGCAGCTCAGGCTGGGGGTTTAAATAGGACGCCGGAGAGGGCTCGCATGCAAGGAAACCGGCCGAGGGCCTTTACTCGCCGGCGATGGCTCGGCCATGCACGCGGAGCGGCGATCCCGTGGCGTAAAGGCGCTGTTTAACGGGGGGAAACGGTCGACGCGACGCGGGGGACCGATTAATGGCAACGAATTAATGCGGGACGGGCCGGCGAGGCGGATCCGAGGGCGAGGTCGTCGGCCGGCGCGATTTGGGGGCGACGGCGGGAGGTTGAAGGCGAAACTGACATGCGGGGGCCACTGGCCAGTGAGCGCGAGCGGGCGAGGGTGGCGACTGACGGGTGGGGCCGAGGTGTCGGGTTCGCGCGCGAGGGGAAAGGTTTCGGCGCCGACAGGTGGGGTCCATGTGTCAGTCTAAGGCGAGCGCGGTAACGGGCTGGGCCGGCCGGGAGAGAGAGAAGGGAGGGAGAGGAGCCCATTACTGTTCTAATACTTTTCTGAATAAAAATAATTCCAGAAAATAGATTAAAAGATTAGGGCTACTTCCAAGGCTGGTAAAAATTTATAAAAATTCTCAAAATTATATTTTGGCCTTAGGATCATATACAAAAAGTTTCACCTCCTAATTTGGTCATCTACTCTATGTTGTAGTTCAAAAGGGTATAAAAGGGATTTAAAAGTATTTTCTGAAATAATAATTCCCAGAAATTGAATTTAAAAATATTTTTATTGGTTTGAAAATTTGGGGTGTCACAAACCTATCCCCCTTACAAGAATCTCGTCCTCGAGATTGGAACGTTTACTCGAATAGCTCGGGGTATTGGGCTTTCAGCTCGTCTTCTTTTTCCCAAGTGGCTTCTTCTGCGGGATGGTTGTTCCATTGGACTTTGCAGAAGCGGACGATGCGACTTCTGGTTACTCTTTCCTTGGTTTCCAAGATCTTGACGGGTCTCTCTATGTAGGTCAAGTCTTCTTGGACATTGAGCTGCTGAAGGTCGGCTTGCTCGGTGGGTACACGGAGGCACTTCTTCAGCTGAGAGACATGGAACACATCATGAACTCCTGCCAGGGATGGAGGCAGTTCAAGTTGATATGCCACTTCTCCTTGTCGACGGAGGATCTGGAAAGGTCCGACGTAGCGGGGTGCTAGTTTGCCTTTCATGTTGAACCTTTGAGTGCCACGGAGGGGAGTGACCCGGAGGTAGACATAATCGCCCTCCTCAAAGGCTAGATCTCTTCGACGGTTGTCGGCATAGCTCTTCTGCCTGGATTGGGCTGCCTTCAGTCGGTCTCTTATGATTTTAACCTTCTCTTCAGCTTCTCTCAATAGGTCAGTCCCAAACAGTTGTGATTCTCCAGTTTGATCCCAGAGCAACGGCGTTCTGCACTTACGCCCATAGAGTGCTTCGAACGGGGACATTTGCAGGCTGGCTTGATAGCTGTTTTTGTAGGAGAACTCTGCATAAGGTAAGTTCTTGTCCCACATTCCGCCAAAGTCTAGAGCACAAGCTCTAAGCATATCCTCCAATATCTGGTTGACCCTTTCGGTTTGACCGTCGGTCTGCGGATGATAGGCGGTGCTAAAGTTCAGCCGGGTGCTGAGTTCCTCTTGAAGGTTCTTCCAAAACTTGGAGGTAAACTGACTCCCGCGGTCAGATACAATCTTCTTGGGAACTCCGTGGAGGCACACGATCCGGGTCATATACAACTCAGCCAACTTGGCGACGGTGTAAGTGGTCTTGACCGGGACGAAGTGAGCTACCTTGGTGAGTCGATCAACGATCACCCAGATAGAATCATGACCAGCTTGGGTCCGGGGTAGTCCTGTGATGAAGTCCATTCCTATCTCTTCCCACTTCCATTCAGGGACTTTGAGGGGTTGAAGAAGTCCGGCAGGTCTCTGATGCTCTGCCTTGACTCGCCGACATGTGTCGCACTTGGCCACATACTCAGCTATTTCTCTCTTCATGCTGACCCACCAATATTTTTCCTTCAGGTCTTGGTACATCTTTGTACTCCCGGGATGGATGGAGTATAGAGTATCGTGGGCTTCTTGAAGGATGAGAGTCTTCAACTCAGGTAGGTTGGGTACGCATACTCGGTTTCCGAACCAGATGGTACCATGTTCGTCCTCGGAGAATCCGGGGGCTTTGCCCTTCCTCATGTTTTGCTGGATTTCCAGGATGTCCGGGTCTTCCTTCTGCTTCTCTCGGATCTGGTCTATTAAGACAGGCCGAGACTCCAAGGCAGCGAGGTACTCTCGAGTGGTGATCCCCAGGTTTAGTCTTTCCATCTCCTTGTAAAGTAAAGGAGCTTGGTCCTGAATCATGATGGCATTGCAGTACCCTTTTCGACTAAGGGCGTCTGCCACCACGTTCGCTTTGCCCGGATGATAATGGATGCCCAAGTCGTAATCCTTGATCAATTCCAACCATCTCCTTTGCCTGAGGTTCAGATCTGGTTGGGTGAATATGTACTTGAGGCTCTTGTGGTCGGTGAAGACCTCACACCGATTTCCCACAAGGTAATGTCTCCATATCTTCAAGGCATGAACCACGGCTGCTAGTTCCAGGTCGTGGGTTGGGTAGTTCAGCTCATGTGGTCTCAATAGCCGGGAGGCGTAGGATATCACCTTCCCTTCTTGCATTAAGACGCATCCCAATCCTTGGCGTGAGGCATCACAGTAGACGTGGAAGTCTTTCCGGATGTCGGGCAGAGTCAGAATGGGAGCTGACACAAGCTTCTTCTTGAGGGTCTGGAAGCTTTCTTCGCAGTCGGGGGTCCAATCGAACTTCACCTCTTTCTGCAGAAGTCTGGTCATAGGCTTGGCGATCTTGGAAAAATTCTCGATGAACCGGCGGTAGTATCCGGCCAATCCGAGAAAACTCCGGATCTCGGTCACGGTCGTTGGCTGTAGCCAGTTGGTTACCGCTTCCACAGTGGTTGGGTCCACTGCTATTCCTCCGGCAGATATAACATGGCCGAGGAACTTCACCTCAGACGACCAAAATTCGCATTTGCTGTATTTGGCGTACAGTTGCTGCTCCCTTAGCTTTCCGAGGGTCAGACGGAGGTGAGTCTCGTGTTCTTCCTTGGTTTTGGAGTAAACGAGGATATCGTCGATGAATACCACGATGAACTTGTCCAAGAACTCCATGAATACGTTGTTCATCATGTTCATGAAAAAGGCCGGGGCATTCGTGAGTCCGAACGACATCACAGTGTACTCGTAGAGTCCATAGCGGGAGGTGAAGGCAGTCTTGGGTATATCTTCCTCCCTGATCCTCAACTGGTGATAACCTGACCTGAGGTCAATCTTGGAAAACACCGAGGATCCTTTCAGCTGATCGAACATGTCGTCGATCCGAGGCAATGGATATTTGTTCTTGATGGTTACGTCGTTCAGGGCTCTATAGTCCACGCACATCCTCTTGGTCTTGTCCTTCTTCATGGCAAATATAACCGGTGCACCCCAAGGTGAGGTACTCGGTCGGATGTAACCTTTCTGCTCTAGGTCTTCGATGTTGCTCTTGACTTCGGCTAGTTCATTGGCGGCCATTCGGTATGGGCGCTTGGAGATTGGAGTGGTCCCCGGGACAAGCTCGATTCTGAATTCGATGTCCCGCTTGGGCAGATCTTCGGGGAAAACATCTGCAAACTCCTTGACTATTGGCACCTCTTCAAGAGCTATCGAGCGAAGGGATCCTCCAAGTGGTTTGCGACTGACCATCCGGAAAGTGACGGTTACGCCTTCAGGACTGGTCACCGTGACGGACTTGTTGGCACAGTCGATCACTCCCTTGTGCTTCATCAACCAGTCCATACCTAGTATAAGGTCGAGTCCGGTGCATTGGATGAGGACAGGCTCGGCCCGAAACAGCACTCCTTGGATGTCAAGTTGAACCTTAGGGCTGAAGAAGCGAGCTGAGGTCCTATTGCCGGGGGTGGCAATCACCATGGGAATGGGTAGAGGGAGCACGTCCAGATTGTTTGTTTTTGCAAAATCTTCCGAGACGAAAGAGTGGGTTGCTCCAAAGTCAAATAATATGACGGCCGGTACGGAATTCATAGTAAACGTACCGAGTACGACTTCAGGGGCCTCCTGAGCTTCCTCCGCGCTGATGTGGTTGACGCGGGCGCGAACGGCCTGGTGGGGTGCTGCGCCTTGGTTCTGCTTGGGGTGAGGACACTGGTGCGAATAGTGCCCTTCCTTGCGGCAGTTGAAGCAGACGACCGGCCTTCCTTGGCGATCCCTCAAGATCGGGGCCTTGGCGGCCGGTGCCGGCTGAGCGGCCGGAGCTGGTGGAGCGGGGCGAGGGTGCCCGGCGTTGGATCCACCGGCTGCGTGAGGTGGCCTGTAGGCGGGCCGAGGATGGTAGGCGGGCGCTGGTGGCGGAGGGACGAAGCGGGGCCTCTGGGAGTTCGCCTGCTGATGCTTGAAGGCGATCATCTTCCTCTTCTTGAGGTCCAGCTTGTTTTGCTCAGTCTCTTGGATGAGCGCTTTATTGACCAGCCGCTGGAAGTCGGCGAAGTCGGCGGCGACGAGCTGGATGGACAGCTCATCCTTAAGTCCCCTTAGGAACTTGGCTTGGCGGAGGGCGTCGGTGCGCACTTCCTCCGGTGCGTAGCGAGCGAGGCGGTTGAACTCATGGAGGTACTCCATGACAGTTCGGTTGCCTTGTTGCAGGTCGCGGAACTCCTGCTGCTTCACCGCGATGACACCGGCGGGGACGTGGGCGGCACGAAAGGCGATGGTGAACTCCGCCCAAGTCACCATGTGGCCCTCTTGCTGGGACGCACGGTAGTTGTCCCACCATTCAGCGGCGGGACCCTGGAGCTGGTGAGTGGCAAAGGCCACCCGCTCCCGGTCGGTGCAAGGGAGGAGGTCGAGCTTCTTCTCGATGGTGCGAAGCCAATCTCCGGCCTCCATCGGGTTGGTTGTGCTCGAGAAGATGGGCGGGCGCACGCGCAAAAACTCGGAGAGTTGCGGAGCGGCCGCGGGTGCTGGTGCGCGAGGGGCGGGCTCCCCGTTCTGCAGACGGTCCAACTGAGCCTGTTGGTGCTGCATTTGGGTGAGGAGAGCGGTGATCAGATGGTTCTGATTCGCCATCATCTCCGCCAAGGTGGGGTGATTGGCGGAAGGCGACCCGGATTGGCGCGGGCCCGTTGCACCCTAGTTGGGTACCACGCCCTCAGGTGCATCTCGGCTTCCTCCTGCCCCGTTGTTGGAGCCGGTGTTCTGGTGGTCGGCCATCTTCTGAATATCCAAAGTGATAAAGCAAAAGATGACGAAACAATAATACAACCAAAAATACCATATAAAATTCAAGCACATAAGTATATAGAGTGGTATAAATGTTCATTACAATCACGCTCTTATTCTACCCACGACACACTCGTCGCGGGTAGCACCACATACAAAATAATGCTTTTTATTTATTCTCGCGTCTCCTAACGCCTACTCGCCACCGGAGGCGGTCTCCGTGCTCTCGGAACCACGAGTGCGCGGCTCCAGAGGGATGGTGGGCTCGAGAAAATTCTCGATGATGGAGTCGGAGACGAGGCCGGGGCGTGGTGTAGGGGCGCTGGTAGAAGGCCTGGCGGGGGAGGGTCGTGGCGGGATCCTCTTAGGGCGAGGGAGGGGCTCACGGATGGGTTTCTTCTTCCTAGGAAGAAGAGGAACCATCTCAGCGATGTCCTTCTGCAGCTGCATGATCTTGCGCTGCAGCTCGCCGTTCTGCTGGATCAGGTTCTTCGTTTCTTCACGAAGAAATGCAACCGCCTCATGATGCTCATCGGCGTCGAGCACCGCCTCAGTGTGGAGATCATCCATGGCCTACAGAAGACGCGACTGCTGGGCCATGACCGGATCACGCACGGAGTGAACTCCGAGGTAGATGCTACGGTGGGCTCCGGGAGTACGCTTCGGCACAAGCCGGAAGGATGAGTTCTGAAGACGATCGTCGTAGATCATCCTCAGCTCCATGAGGGCCTGGAGGGCGACTCGTTGGCACGCGACGTCGAAAGTCGGGCCTCCAAGTGCGGTGGTGTAGGGCGGCAGATGTTCTCCAGAGCCATGGACGGTGAGGGAGACGTCACAAGGCCCGGCGAACTCGTCGGGGTAGACTCCTTGAAATTCGGGTTCGAAGAGGAACCCGAGGAAGGTGAGCATCATGCGGAGCTCCCGGACGAAGCCCTCATAGTGGCGGCAGTAGCTGTGGACTTGGTAGACTGGCATCTACAAAACAGCAAGTTGAATAAAAGTGAGGAGAGGGACAAAGTTTATGAAGTAGATTTTCGAGAAATGATTTCCTATGGCTAATGGCTAGGCGGGTCTGTTTGGCTTCCTACAGTCGAGTCGGCTCTGATACCATCTTGTAGCGCCCCGATTTATCAAAATCGAGACATTATTGAATTTCCATAGAAAAACAATAATACAAGAGGTTCATCATGCGACAACGTACATATGATAAAATCCATGGTACGCAGACCATATTTATTACAACATTGTTTTAATAAAAACGGTAATAAGATAATTAAACAGCGGCATGACGAACGTCTTCTTCAGGATCTTTCTTCTCGACTGGGTCGCTACTCCAGACCGTCTTCAAGATAAGCATCCTCTGTGGGGTCCAACGGGTATGAGTACAAAAAGTACTCAACAAGCCACCGCAAATGCAAATAATAATGCACGATAATAACAAGGAAGGATAAAGGCTAATAATGCGGAATAAAGCAATTGCAGTTATGGCATTTAGTGTAATCATATTTTAATCATGCGGAAAGTAAATATGAACATCATCAACATCAACTAACTCGAGGAGTACGTTTTACCTCCTCGCACAACGGTCCTTACATGTCAATCCATCATGCACATACATATTCAAAGTAAACTAACTGGGGGATGTCACGCAACCCGCCCTTGACCGTGGGCTTGGCTTTTCGAAAAGATTTAAGACTCTGATCAGAGATGTACTACTGTACCCACAAGGCACGCACTCATCTCAACGAGATGACCCATTTCACGGGAACTCGTGCCAAAACCTCAATATGAGATGTTCCAAGCGATAACCACCCGCTCTAGGTTTCGCCGGCGCGCCGGGCCGCATCCCGGCTAACGCCGCACCCCCTTTTGCGCAACATTGGTACAAGTCACCCGCAGGTGCAACTTGACCCATCTCCAAATGGTGGCCTCGGTTTGGAACAACCCATACCTTAGTTAGGACTTACCCACTAGACTTGTGGTTAGTACGTAAGTGTATTGCAACGGATCCCTCAGACCGGTCCTTATAGTGCCCCGGGTGCGACTGACCAATGCCCTAGCTTGCACCCGGAACCCACCATGCATACACTCACAACCATGACTCATCACCAACAGAATTTCCAAGGATAAGAAGTAACGGGGATCATATAATGGAATCATTTCACTACGACTCATTTTTATCCTATAGCGGCCGTGTCAATACATTGGACACTAGCTAATATCATTGATCATATGGTGACAAGGAGGTTAGGCGAGATAGCATGGCTTGGGTTGCACATCAAGGTCGGGGGATCCTAAATAAATATAATGTAAGGGTTCATTTGACTAATGCATATATAACCTATGTGTTATAGCGATAGTCAATTCAAACATGGGTTCAATATGTTCAAAAGAATGGTTTGGTGACTTGCCTTGTTCAGCAAAGGGAGAAGGAGGGACTTCGGGGAAGTACTCCGGCTCCTCGGCGACGTCGTAGTCTTTTTAATATAAAGTAAAATAAAAAGAACACAACATCCAATCAAACAGCATAACATTACATTATAAACACATAAGTTAAAGTTGGTTTGATTATAAATAAATTCAATGGTTAAAGTTCTGAAATTTATTTCTCCATTAATTTAAAATGAATCTAAATGAATTATTGTTTTTCAAGAAAGGGTTTTTAAGTGTGTATAATACTACATTAAGTTTTCTAATCAATTTAATATAAATGATTCAGAGAAAACTCAGTGGTTCTAGGGTTTAAACAGAAAGGAACAATTATATAAATTTTCTGGAGTTTAAATATTTAAATTTGCATTTTAATACTAAGGGCATTTGAATACTTATTTGAATAAACATGAAAATGTCAAAATAAACCTACTGTTTTTATTGCATAAACATGTAGAGAATAATTTTATGAATTTTCTAAAATTGGAATGGTAATTTTTAGAGTTCAAATGCATTAGATATGAATTTTACAAGTTTAAAAGCATTTCTGGAATTTATTTTCAAATTTTAAACCTCTCGGGTCCACGGTGAGCCAGGCCCACGGTGAGCCCGCGCACTGTGCGCGTGCGCCGGGTCGATCTGGACCGTCGGATCCAGATCCGACGCGCGAGGGCGAGGCGGGACGCGTAAGTCGCGATGGACGGCTGGGATTAAAACGTTCGAACCGGTACCACGTGGACGCACGGGATTAAACGCGGAGTTTTAAAACAAATGGACGCACGGGATCGCACCGTACCGCTTCGCTCAGATCCGACGGCCAGGATTAAACCGAACAGATGATTTAACCCAAGCATTGGATCTAGATCGCACGGCCAGGATTGAATCCGGCACAGTGCGTGTCGGGGGGGTAAAGTACCCCTTCTTCCCCGACTCCGGTGGTACGACGGCGAGCGATTCCGGCGAGGTCGAGGGCTATCTAGTCTAGCTAGGGCTAAAAACGGAAAGGGGGTACCGAGGGGAACAAAAGGGTACCGTTGCGGTGGTCCGGGGTCGACGGAGTGAGGCCGGCGACGAGCGGTGGCGGCGAAGGTTCTCGGTTCCGAGGCGGGGACGGCGATCCGGCGAGGTTCGTCGTCGACGAAGTGGTGGCCGAGGTCGGCGAGGTCCTGGCGGTCACGATGGTGGCGGAGGTACGGGCGGGGACGGTCCGAGGCGACGGCGAGCGGTGGCCGGAGGTGAATCGGAGGGTGTGCGCTAAAAAGTGAAATGCGAGTGCTCTGTTCGTTCTCGAGGCGATTAAGCGTGGGGGTCGAACGCGGCTCAGGCTGGGGGTTTAAATAGGACGCCGGAGAGGGCTCGCATGCAAGGAAACCGGCCGAGGGCCTTTACTCGCCGGCGATGGCTCGGCCATGCACGCGGAGCGGCGATCCCGTGGCGTAAAGGCGCTGTTTAACGGGGGGAAACGGTCGACGCGACGCGGGGGACCGATTAATGGCGACGAATTAATGCGGGACGGGCCGGCGAGGCGGATCCGAGGGCGAGGTCGTCGGCCGGCGCGATTTGGGGGCGACGGCGGGAGGTTGAAGGCGAAACTGACATGCGGGGGCCACTGGCCAGTGAGCGCAAGCGGGCGAGGGTGGCGACTGACGGGTGGGGCCGAGGTGTCGGGTTCGCGCGCGAGGGGAAAGGTTTCGGCGCCGACACGTGGGGTCCATGTGTCAGTCTAAGGCGAGCGCGGTAACGGGCTGGGCCGGCCGGGAGAGAGAGAAGGGAGGGAGAGGAGCCCATTACTGTCTAATACTTTTCTGAATAAAAATAATTCCAGAAAATAGATTAAAAGATTAGGGCTACTTCCAAGGCTGGTAAAAATTTATAAAAATTCTCAAAATTATATTTTGGCCTTAGGATCATATACAAAAAGTTTCACCTCCTAATTTGGTCATCTACTCTATGTTGTAGTTCAAAAGGGTATAAAAGGGATTTAAAAGTATTTTCTGAAATAATAATTCCCAGAAATTGAATTTAAAAATATTTTTATTGGTTTGAAAATTTGGGGTGTCACACCTAATCATCCTAATATGGTGTAATAGTATCATAGGAGGCATTTCTGCAGTTTCCGTTCAGGACACAAATGTTGCGAAAACATCGACAACCATAATGTGCAAGAATTAAAAGTTCACTTCTAGAACAAAAAGGTTCAAAAACATGACCAATCATCCTAATACGGTGTAATAGTACTGAAGGAGGATTTTACGGAGTTTTCGTTCCGGACATGATTGTTGTGAAAATGTCGCCACATGTAATGTGCAAGAATCAAAAGTTCGCTTCTGGAACGAAAAGGTTCATTAACATGCCCAATCATTCTAACATGGTGTAATAATATCGTACGAGTTGTTTCTTGAGTTTCCGTTCAAGACACTAATGTTGCAAAAACGTCACCATCCGTAATGCGCAAGAATCAAAAGTTTGCTTATAGAACAACAACGTTCATTATCATACCCAATCATCCTTATATGGTGTAATTGTACCGTACGAGGTGTTTTTGTAGTTTCCGTTCCGGACACAAATTTTGCGAAAACGTCATCACTTGTAATGTGCAAGAATCAAAAGTTCGCTTCCGGAACCAAAAGGTTCATTAACATGCCCAATCCTCCTAATATGGTGTAATATTACCTAAGGAGATGTTTCTGGAGTTTCCATTCTGAACACGATTGTTGTGATAACGTCACCACTCATAATGTGCAATTATCAAAAGTTTATTTCTGAAACAAAAAAGTTCAAAAACGTGCCCAATCATCCTAATATGGTGTAATAGTACCAAAGAAGGTGTTTCTAGAGTTTCTGTTCCGAGCACGAATGTTGTGAAAATGTTAACACCCATAATGTGCGAGAATCAAAAGTTCACTTCCGGAATAAAATGGTTCATTAACATGCCCAATCATCCTAATATGGTCTAATAGTACCGTAGGAGGCATTTCTGCAGTTTCCGTTCAGGACACAAATGTTGCGAAAATATCGACACCCATAATGTGCAAGAATTAAAAGTTTGCTTCTATAAAAAAGGATCAAAAACATGGCCAATCATCCTAATATGGTGTAATAGTACTGAAGGATGTGTTTCTAGAGTTTTCGTTCCGGAGACGAATGTTGCGAAAACGTCGCCACCCATAATGTGCAAGAATCAAAAGTTCGCTTCCGAAACAAAAATGTTCATTAACATGTCGAATCATCCTAATATGGTGTAATAGTATCATACGAGGTGTTTCTTGGGTTTCCATTCACGACACTAATGTTGTGAAAATGTCACCACCCGTAATGTGCAAAAATCAAAAGTTTGCATAGAGAACTACAATGTTCATTAACAAGCCCAATCATCCTAACATGGTGTAATTGTACCGTACGAGGTGTTTTTGGAGTTTCTGTTCTGGACATGAATTTTTCTAAAACGTCGCCACCTGTAATGTGCAAGAATCAAAAGTTCGCTTCCGGTACAAAAAGGTTCATTAACATGCCCAGTCATCCTAATATGGTGTAATAGTATCGACGGAGGTGTTTCTTAAGATTCCATTCAAACATGATTGTTGCGAAACGTCGCCACTCATAATGTTCAATTATCAAAAGTTTGTTTCCGAAACAAAAGAGTTCAAAAACATGCCAAATCATCACAATATGGTGTAATTGTACCGAAGTAGGTGTTTCTAGAGTTTCTGTTCCGGACACGAATGTTGTGAAAACGTCACCACTTGTAATGTGCGCGGATCAAAAGAGCGCTTCCAGAATAAAAAGGTTCATTAATATGCCCAATCATCCTAATATGGTTTAATAGTACCGTAGGAGGCATTTCTATAGTTTACGTTCATGACACAAATGTTGCAAAAACATCGACACCCATAATGTGCAAGAATTAAAAGTTCGCTTCTAGAACAAAAAGGTTCAAAAACATGGCCAATCATCCTAATATGGTGTAATAGTACTGAAGGAGGTGTTTCAGGAGTTTTCATTCCGGACACGAATGTTGCGAAAACATCGCCACCCGTAATGTAAAAGAATCAAAAGTTCTCTTCCGGAACAAAAATGTTCATTAACATGTGAGAAACCAAGGGTTGGTTTCGGTGTTTTGTGATGAGTGATTGACTGGATTTTACCCTCTGTTCGAAGGGTTGGTACCTCCGAAGGGTGTTCGGAGGTGTGTCACCGGAGTATGTTCGGTGTTTGCTTGCTGCAGCTGTGCAGCGGAGTGTACCTGTCGGAGGGGTCCGACAGTTCGGGTTGACAGGGTTCGTACCGATGGCTTCGGTATTTTGGGCGGTACACCGGAGTGTGTGCCGAAGGTTGCTAACCCGGAGAGGTCTCCGGAGTACTGGATACACTTGTTTGCTTGTCGGTGGTGCGCAGGGACTTCGGAGGCGACGGACAGGGTTCGAGCCGGGTGAACCTGGGTCAAGCGGGTGGCTTGATGCTAGGGGAGCGGGGAGCTCCGTCACGGTGGCAGCGAAGGTGGTCCGGGTCGGTCCTCGGGTCGAGGCGTGCCAGGTGAAGGCAGAGAGTGCGGAGTGTAGCTCCGGCTGAAGGTACTCCGAGACAAAGTCCTCGGAGGTGAGGCACTTCGAAGGTACTCCGGAGGGAGTGACTTCGGAGTTGGTGGTTCAAGTTCTCTGCGGAGGCAAGGAGTTCGAAGTGTGCTCCGGAGGGAGACACTCGAAGGTTACCCGACGAAGGTCTCAGAAGTCGAGGCGCATCGAAGGCATGGTCCGGGTGAGGCTCGTCGTGAAGTGTGCTCGGGTAGAGGCACTGCGACGGAGTGCTCATGGAATGCTTCATGCGGAGGCCTTGGACGAAGGAGGGACTTCGAAGGGTGGTACTCCGAAGGTGGGGCTTCGGAGTGAGGATGACTTGTGGTACTTCGGCCATGCATGGCTTCGGTACACGGACGGACGGTGTTCGAGCTCGGAGTAGCTGCGAAGCCGTGGTGATCCACTCCGGAGGTGGTGGTGCGAAGGCCCAAGGGCTTTGACGGCTTCGGCTCAAAACCGTCACTGTATCGAAGGACTTCTTCGGCGGAGCGAAGGCCAACAGGCTGCAGGCTTCTCGCCGAAGCTACCGCACCCTCCGGTGCGAAGGGAGGTTCCAGAAGTCAACACTGTAAAGGCTGACACTGTCTGCTCTGAAAAAGGCTGACACTGTCCCCTCTGCAGCTGACAGAGAAGCCTCCAAAATAAAGGTGGACTACCTTTTGTACCCCTTAGTTCTGTAGAGACAAAATGGATGTAAACCCTAGGGGTAAAGTAGTCACTTCCTTAGGATGAAGCCGTGGGCTATAAATATGGGGGCTCGGTAGGTAACATTTAACACTTTGAGCATTTACTGTTGAGCTCCTGTAGACAGACCTCGCTGTATTCATTCTGAGTTCAATTTATTTCAGTGTTCCTTGTTCAAGCGGCGAAGCCCGGTTTCTGTGTGCTTTTGCTTGAGCTCGTATTGCATACCTCGCTAGTTTTAGTTCACCGAAGCCTGTTGTGGCGAAGGGTGTTTTTCTGGCGAAGTGTGCTTTTACAGTGTGCTGTCGCTCTGTGTAACACGAGGCAAGATCTCGCTGCTTACTAGCGAAGCCCTGTTCTTTCCCGTAGTGTTTCTTGTGTCGAAGCCCTTAGCGTAGTCCATTTGCGTGTGCGTGTAGACCTTCGGGTACGAAGCCCAGCACCCGTTGCTGTCGCCAAGTACTTGGTCGAAGTCCTCAGAGGGCTGTCCACTCTTGCGAAGGGTGAAGTGCGAAGCCTGCTCGAAGCACCTCGTGTGCGGAGCCTGCACTGACTTAGCAGAGTAGATTTTCGAGGGTTGTTAGTGGAGCGAAGTCTTCTTGGCTTCGAATTTTTGCTCCTGCGAAGCCTGTGTTCGGAGCTGTCGAAGTACCTCCGAACCAGACCTTCGAAGGTTGGGTTCGAAGCCTGTTCCGCAGAAGACAGAACTGAACCGAAGGCTAAGTTTTTAGCCAGAAATTTTAAAAGCTCCCATTCACCCCCCCTCTGGTCGCCGTTTCCGGTCCAACAATTGGTATCAGAGCAGGTTAAGATCACCAGTTGACCTTAACCGGTTTTGTGATCTGTTGGCGACATGGATAGAGGCAGTAAAATTCCTCTGTTCGATGGGACAGATTTTGCATACTGGAAGGTGCGCATGGAGGCTTACTTGTTAAGCCAAGGAAATGCAATTTGGGAGATTGTGGACTCACAATACTCCATCCCTGATACCCGCACCACTCAAACTGAAAAAGATCAGTATATTGCCAACTCGAAGGCAAGGAACATACTGTTCATTGGTTTGAGTCGGAGTGAGTTCGATAGGGTGCAGCACCTTAGGACTGCTAGGGAGATTTGGACAACACTCACTGTTTTCATGAGGGCTCTGCTCAGATAAGGCCAGGCGCCAAAGCACCTACAACCAACAATATCAGCTGTTTGTGCAGGCACCTGGTGAATCTGTAGATGCCATGTTTTCTCGCTTTGACGCGATAGTGAGTAACTTGCGATCCAACGGGACGCTTGCTTACAGTGATCACGACAGGGCTATCAAGCTTCTCTATGCTCTTGACCGTAGCATATGGGAGGTGAAGATATCCAGCATTGAGGAGTCCACAGGCTATGACACATTGACCTGTGATGAACTCTTTAGCAAGCTGAAGTCCACAGAGATTGCCAAGGCATCTCTTGCAGTGCACAGAAGCTCTCTGCCACAGCCATTGGCATTGGTTTCTAGCACTAGCCGTGGCACCACTGCAGAACCAAGCACATCAGGCACTTGTGTTCTTGCAGATGGTTTTGCTTTGTCCTCCCTGGTCTCCGTCACAAAGGAGCAGGTGGATACTCTAGCTGATGATGAGCTTGCTCTCATTGCCCGGAGGTTCACCCGCTTTCATCATGAGAGACGGGATCAGAGGAGAAGTGGTTTTAGTGGCTGCTATGAATGTGGCGACACCTCTCACATTAAGGCCAATTGCCCCAAGGTCAAAAGAGAGATGAGAGTGAGCGCCCCAAATTCCACAAAAAGGAGAGGAAGCCCTTTGTGAAGGGCAAGCGCGGCAAGATGGCTAAGAAAGTAGCCAAGGCCGCTTCCAGAGCTTTTGTTGCTGCTCTCAGCGACATCGACACATCCTCAACTGAGGAGTCGAGCTCTGAGGAGGAGGAGTCCCCAAGGAAGGAGGACAAGAAGGACAAGAAGGGACGTGACTTCACCGGCCTTTGCTTCATGGCCGACAGCGATCACAGCGGCGATGAGCTTGACTCATCTGAGGTAAACCTATCATCTGACCAGCTTCTAATTAAATTAGATGAGCTGAATGAAGTTGTGCTAGGTCAGGATAGATTGCTTGTGCAAGCTGCTAGAGAAAGAAAAGACCTTAGACTTAGGCTAGAAAATGTTTCTACTGAATATGCCATGCTTAAGTCTAAATTTGATGACGCTGAATGTGAATCATGTTCTGTTGTCATGAGTGAGCTTGCTCAGTTGCGTTCTGTTCATGCTCAAACTCTTTCTGAGCTTGAGACTGCACAGAAGCAGCTTTTGGAGGTGGATTCTAGACCTCATGATATTATTGATTGCATGAACTGCTCTTTATTACGCGATAGCATTACTTTACGTGATAAGCATGTTCATGACTTGGAGGCTAGATTGGAGAGGGCCGGTAGTTCTAAGGATGTGCAACCTGTTTGTGACACTTGCATCACCCTTAAGGACCAGCTAGGCACTGTCAGAGAGCGAGCTGAGAACCTCATGTCAGAAAATGAATACCTTCTTTCTGTGGTGAATAAATGCACTGAAGGGAAGGGTAGGATGGATTTGCTCTTGGCCAAGACCAAGTTGTGTGCTGACAGAGCCGGGGTAGCTCTAGGTTTGGGTTTTGAGAGGATAGCTTCAGACAGTAAGACCAAAACTGTTTTCACCTCTCCCACCACCCTAGAGAAAGAGAGAGCTCTGTTGGACACTCCATCAGCCAAAAAGCCTACCCATCCACCAAAGAAAACCACTCCTCCTGCCAAGAAAAATCCTCCCAAGAAAACCACTCAAAAGAAACCCAAGGAGCCTGTGAGAGTTGCTCCTGTGACCCATGAGAGTGCCCCCAGGAGAGTGTTTCATTGTTCTTATTGTCAGCGGGCGGGTCATTTGATTGGTTTCTGTTTCCGTCGCATCAAGGATGAGCGACGTGCACAGGCGATGAGCTATCAGGACATGCATTACCCATCTTTAGGTATGCATGAGTCTGAGTTTTACTCTCGTCCTGTTTTCGAGGCTCCTCGTGCTTCTCGGAGAGGTTTTGCTCCTCGAGGTGTTCACCATGTTCCATATGGTGGTAGACCTCGGGCGAGTAGCTTTGTACCTCGTCAGAGTAGGAGACCTCGTCATGCTTTGCGTTCTTTGCATGTAGGTAGACCTCGCACTTTGCATCATGCTGATTTTTATGTGCGTAGACCGTCTACTTTTACTGTGCCTACTACTCGTGTCACTCAGTGCTGGATGCCTCGTCATTATTTTACTCACCCCAGCACTGAGCGATCGAGGACGTTTTCATCATGTGTAGGCGACAGGTCGAGGCTTGGAGGGCACGTGGATCATGGACTCCGGTTGTTCGCGCCACATGACCGGAGATGCAACTTGGTTCTCCAGCCTCACCACAACCAAGCAAAGGGAACATATCACCTTCGGAAACAATCGAAGGAGTAGAGTGAAAGGTAAAGGTGTGGTAAGAATTAATTCGAACTTCACTCTCAAAGATGTTGCTTTGGTTGAGAACCTGGGATACAATTTGTTGTCTGTATCTCAGTTGCTTGATGAGGGCTTCGAAGTGCGATTTCATCGCGATACTTCGCAAGTGCTCAATTCTGATGGCGTTGTGGTGTGTAAGATCTTTAGGGTTGGGAGAGTTTTTGGAGCTGATTTTTCAGAGTCGTCTGGTTCTTCTCATTGTCTTGTTGCACATTCGTACTTCTGAGCTTTGGAAGTGGCATAGGAGACTAGGGCATATGAGCTTTGAGTTGCTCGCTCGTCTGAGCGCCCTAGGCTTGATCCGAGGATTGCCCAAGCTCAAGTTTGAGAAGAATTTAGTTTGCGCTCCTTGTCGACATGGAAAAATGATTGCCGCTTCGCATTCGCCAGTCACCACAGTGATGACTGAACAGCCCGGAGAACTTCTCCATATGGACACTGTAGGTCCTTCTCGGGTTAGTTCTTTAGGTGGGAAGTGGTATGTACTTGTTATTGTCGACGATTTCTCTCGCTACTCTTGGGTCTTCTTTCTTGCCAGCAAGGATGAAGTGTTTTCACACTTTCGGAGCTTGGCTTTGAGACTTTTCACTGAACTCCCTGGTGCATTAAAATTCATTCGAAGCGATAATGGCACCGAGTTCAAAAATAGTCTCTTTGTTGACTTTTGCATGGAGCATGGCATAGAACATCAATTCTCTGCTCCAGCGGGTTCCTCAACAGAACGGTGTTGTTGAGAGGAAAAACCGCACTTTGGTTGAGATGGCTAGGACGATGCTTGATGAGCATAGGACTCCTAGAAAATTCTGGGCTGAGGCCATGAACACAGCATGTTACATCTCAAACCGAATTTTCTTGCGCTCAATTTTAAATTTGACATCTTATGAGCTGCGTTTTGGGAGACAGCCCAAGGTTACTCATCTTCGAGTTTTTGGCTGTCGCTGCTTTATCCTAAAACGTGGTAACTTGGATAAATTTGAGTCGCGATCTTCTGACGGGATCTTTTTGGGTTATACTACTCATGGTCATTCTTATCGTGTCTATAACTTGGAAACTAACACTGTCATCGAGTCATGTGATGTGACTTTTGATGAATCAACCCCCTCTGTTAGTTCTGCTTTTGAACAGGCAAATGAACACGACATGGAACAGACCTTATTCGAAGACGAAGATCCCGGAGAATTCGAGGATGATCCCCTACTACCCTCGACATCAACCCCCGAAGCTGACCCCGCTTCTACTACTTCGGCACGAGGTCCCGAAGCGACTACCTCAACATCGGTCATCTTGGACCACTCCAACGCACAAGTTGAGGGGGAGACTGCATCCCGCCGCGAGGCTCCACATCATGTCCAAAGGATGCACCCTCCCGAGCAGATCATTGGTGAGCTTGATCAAAGGGTAACACGTTCTCATGCCCATTTCACTAATGCTGCTTTTGTTGCTTCTTTCGAGCCCTTAGATGTTAGTCATGCACTTTCTGATTCTAGTTGGATCAATGCCATGCATGAAGAGCTTGAGAATTTTGAAAGAAACCAAGTCTGGACTTTAGTTGATCCTCCACCAAATGTTCATTTCATTGGAACAAAATGGATTTTTAAAAATAAACAAGGGGAGGATGGAACAATTGTTAGAAACAAGGCTAGACTTGTAGCTCAGGGTTTTTCTCAACTAGAAGGGATTGATTTTACTGAAACTTTTGCACCTGTTGCTCGCCTTGAGGCCATTAGGATTTTGCTTGCCTTTGCGACATCCCGGGGATTCAAACTCTATCAAATGGATGTCAAAAGTGCTTTTCTTAATGGCTTCATAGGTGAAGATGTTTATGTAAAACAACCCCCTGGTTTTGAAAACCCCAAGTACCCACATAAAGTCCTTAAACTTCATAAGGCTCTTTATGGACTCAAGCAGGCCCCTCGGGCATGGTATGATAGACTTAAGTCTTTTCTGCTTGAGCGAGGGTATTTGATGGGCTCTGTTGATAAAACTTTGTTTACTCTCAAGCATGGCAAAGATTTCCTTCTAGTACAGATTTATGTGGATGATATCATCTTTGGTGGCTCTTCTCATGCTTTGGTTGCCGAGTTTGCAGATACCATGAGCAGGGAGTTTGAAATGTCGATGATGGGTGAACTCACCTTTTTCCTTGGTTTGCAAATCAAGCAAAGCAAACAAGGTACTTTTGTCCACCAGACAAAGTACACCAAGGACCTGCTCAAGAAGTTTGACATGTCCGATGCGAAGCCCCTCGCCACTCCAATGGCTACATCTGTAGCATTGGACCCTGACGAAGATGGAGAAGCCGTAGATCAGAAGGAGTTCCAGAGCATGATTGGCTCCCTCCTCTACTTGACTGCCACGAGGCCGGACATACACTTCGCAGTGTGTCTGTGCGCTCGTTTTCAGGCTTCACCACGAGCTTCGCACCGCCAAGCGGTTAAGCGCATCTTAAGGTATCTCAAACACACCCTTGAATTTGGCATATGGTATTCATCGTCTTCATCTTTATGTCTTAGAGGTTATTCAGATGCGGATTTTGCTGGGTGTAGAATTGATAGGAAGAGTACCTCTGGTACTTGTCATTTTCTGGGTACTTCTCTGGTTTGCTGGTCTTCCCGCAAACAGTCTAGTGTTGCACAATCGACGGCTGAGGCCGAATATGTTGCTGCAGCTAGCTGTTGCTCTCAGATTTTGTGGATGGTTTCCACTTTGCGGGATTTCGGGTTAGATTATAAGAGTGTTCCACTTTTCTGTGATAACACTAGTGCTATTTGTATTGCAAACAACCCGGTTCAGCACTCCAGAACCAAACACATTGATGTACGGTATCATTTTCTCAGAGATCACAATGAGAAGGGTGATATTGAACTTCAATATGTTGATACCCAACACCAGCTTGCCGACATTTTTACAAAACCCCTCGATGCTTCTCGATTTGCTTACTTGCGTGGGGAACTTGGCATTTGTCACCCTTACGGCATTTTGTGAGGGGGAGCTGATTTTAATTATCTTGCATATGCTCATTATGTGTGGAATTGCACTCACATCTTTTGCTATTATATGCCTGCTTTTAATTCAAAGAAATCATGACAGCTCAGCTCTATGAAATATGTCCGGAACATTGATAGTGCATGATGTTTTATTTTCTAAAATCAAAACTTGCTCACCGCACGATCTTGTATCTAGCTTGTTTAGGCTGGACTGCTTGTAGCTATCTTTTATCTACTTGACAGCAAGACACTGTTCCTTGGATGCTAAAATTTGCAACTTGAAAAATTGTGTTCTTTATTCATGGATATTCATCAAAATATTTCATTTATCTGAATCAAAATCAAAAATTCATGATTTGCCTGGTTTAAATGAGAAGATCCAGGAGGGTTTGTTTGTCGCACTACTCTATTCTAGACTGCTTACCATTGCACTTGGTCTGAACTGGGATAGTGTAGTGTATGCCAAAATCACCGCCTTAAGCTTCAATGGCTTTCTTGCCTAGGCTTGGCCTGATTGGAAAGTATAAGGTAGACAAACAAATAACCCCTGGCATTAAGAAAAGAACAACAAAATTAATTGATCATCAAGTTTGCTTTCACAGCTCCTTTTGAACAAGACTTGTCTGTCTAGGGTAGAATTTGTTAGCTTTGCGCAGTCCTTGCCTTCTCATGTCTAACTACTGTGATTAAGTGGTGATGCTTTTACTTCAAAATGACAAAATCACATGCCATCATCTTGTTTCACAGATTGTTAAATTGAGCTGAGCACATGATCATTTGTGTTAATTTTGGCATATTTTTGCATTATATGTCTTTGCAATTCTATTCATTTCGCAGCTTTGCATCTTTTGAATGCTCCTTGATGCTTGCATTGCCAAAGGGGGAGAGATTTTGCTATGGTCTCTGCTGCAAGAAGGCATTATTTCTAAAGGGGGAGAGTTTTTTGACATAAAGGGGGAGAAAAATTTGCTCAACTCAGGGGGAGTTTTTATCCAAAGGGAGTTTTGCCGAAGGGGCTTTTACTCTTTTACAAAGGGGGAGAAAAATTTTATCAAGTGACATGCTTTGGCTCTTTTCTGAGTTTTTATGGTCACTTGTGTGCTGAAATTTTTTACATTTTCTTGAATTTGGATTTGGTTGTCAATGCACTCATCAAGGGGGAGATTGAGAAACCAAGGGTGGTTTCGGTGTTTGTGATGAGTGATTGACTGGATTTTACCCTCTGTTCGAAGGGTACCTCGGAAGGGGCTTCGGAGGTGGTACCTCCGAAGGGTGTTCGGAGGTGTGTCACCGGAGTATGTTCGGTGTTTGCTTGCTGCAGCTGTGCAGCGGAGTGTACCTGTCGGAGGGGTCCGCAGTACGGATTGACAGGGTTCGTACCGATGGCTTCGGTACTTTGGGCGGTACACCGGAGTGTGTGCCGGAGGTTGCTAACCCGGAGAGGTCTCCGGAGTACTGGATACACTTGTTTGCTTGTCGGTGGTGCGCAGGGACTTCGGAGGCGACGGACAGGGTTCGAGCCAGGGTGAACCTGGGTCAAGCGGGTGGCTTGATGCCAGGGGAGCGGGGAGCTCCGTCACGGTGGCTAGCGAAGGTGGTCCGGGTCGGTCCTCGGGTCGAGGCGTGCCAGGTGAAGGCAGAGAGTGCGGAGTGTAGCTCCGGCTGAAGGTACTCCGAGACAAAGTCCTCGGAGGTGAGGCACTTCGAAGGTACTCCGGAGGGAGTGACTTCGGAGTTGGTGGTTCAAGTTCTCTGCGGAGGCAAGGAGTTCGAAGTGTGCTCCGGAGGGAGACACTCGAAGGTTACCCGACGAAGGTCTCAGAAGTCGAGGCGCATCGAAGGCATGGTCCGGGTGAGGCTCGTCGTGAAGTGTGCTCGGGTAGAGGCACTGCGACGGAGTGCTCATGGAATGCTTCATGCGGAGGCCTTGGACGAAGGAGGGACTTCGAAGGGTGGTACTCCGAAGGTGGGGCTTCGGAGTGAGGATGACTTGTGGTACTTCGGCCATGCATGGCTTCGGTACACGGACGGACGGTGTTCGAGCTCGGAGTAGCTGCGAAGCCGTGGTGATCCACTCCGGAGGTGGTGGTGCGAAGGCCCAAGGGCTTTGACGGCTTCGGCTCAAAACCGTCACTGTATCGAAGGACTTCTTCGGCGGAGCGAAGGCCAACAGGCTGCAGGCTTCTCGCCGAAGCTACCGCACCCTCCGGTGCGAAGGGAGGTTCCAGAAGTCAACACTGTAAAGGCTGACACTGTCTGCTCTGAAAAAGGCTGACACTGTCCCCTCTGCAGCTGACAGAGAAGCCTCCAAAATAAAGGTGGACTACCTTTTGTACCCCTTAGTTCTGTAGAGACAAAATGGATGTAAACCCTAGGGGTAAAGTAGTCACTTCCTTAGGATGAAGCCGTGGGCTATAAATATGGGGGCTCGGTAGGTAACATTTAACACTTTGAGCATTTACTGTTGAGCTCCTGTAGACAGACCTCGCTGTATTCATTCTGAGTTCAATTTATTTCAGTGTTCCTTGTTCAAGCGGCGAAGCCCTGTTTCTGTGTGCTTTTGCTTGAGCTCGTATTGCATACCTCGCTAGTTTTAGTTCACCGAAGCCTGTTGTGGCGAAGGGTGTTTTTCTGGCGAAGTGTGCTTTTACAGTGTGCTGTCGCTCTGTGTAACACGAGGCAAGATCTCGCTGCTTACTAGCGAAGCCCTGTTCTTTCCCGTAGTGTTTCTTGTGTCGAAGCCCTTAGCGTAGTCCATTTGCGTGTGCGTGTAGACCTTCGGGTACGAAGCCCAGCACCCGTTGCTGTCGCCAAGTACTTGGTCGAAGTCCTCAGAGGGCTGTCCACTCTTGCGAAGGGTGAAGTGCGAAGCCTGCTCGAAGCACCTCGTGTGCGGAGCCTGCACTGACTTAGCAGAGTAGATTTTCGAGGGTTGTTAGTGGAGCGAAGTCTTCTTGGCTTCGAACTTTTGCTCCTGCGAAGCCTGTGTTCGGAGCTGTCGAAGTACCTCCGAACCAGACCTTCGAAGGTTGGGTTCGAAGCCTGTTCCGCAGAAGACAGAACTGAACCGAAGGCTAAGTTTTTAGCCAGAAATTTTAAAAGCTCCCATTCACCCCCCCTCTGGTCGCCGTTTCCGGTCCAACAACATGCCTAATCATCCTAATATGGTGTAATAGTATCGTAGGAGGCATTTCTGCAGTTTCCGTTCAGGACACAAATGTTGCGAAAACATCGACAACCATAATATGCAAGAATGAAAAGTTCACTTCTAGAACAAAATGGTTCAAAAACATGACCAATCATCCTAATACGGTGTAATAGTACTGAAGAAGGATAAAACGGAGTTTTCGTTCCAGACATGATTGTTGTGAAAATGTCGCCACCTGTAATGTGCAAGAATCAAAAGTTCGCTTCTAGAACGAAAAGGTTCATTAACATGCCCAATCATTCTAACATGGTGTAATAATATCGTACGAGTTGTTTCTTGAGTTTCCGTTCAAGACACTAATGTTGCGAAAACGTCACCATCCGTAATGCGCAAGAATCAAAAGTTTGCTTATAGAACAACAACGTTCATTATCATACCCAATCATCCTTATATGGTGTAATTGTACAGTACGAGGTGTTTTTGTAGTTTCCGTTCCGGACACAAATTTTGTGAAAACGTCATCACTTGTAATGTGCAAGAATCAAAAGTTCGCTTCCGGAACCAAAAGGTTCATTAACATGCCCAATCCTCCTAATATGGTGTAATATTACCTAAGGAGATGTTTCTGGAGTTTCCATTCTGAACACGATTGTTGTGATAACATCACCACTCATAATGTGCAATTATCAAAAGTTTATTTCTGAAACAAAAAAGTTCAAAAACGTGCCCAATCATCCTAATATGGTGTAATAGTACCAAAGGAGGTGTTTCTAGAGTTTCTATTCCAAGCACGAATGTTGTGAAAATGTCAACACCCATAATGTGCGAGAATCAAAAGTTCGCTTCCGGAATAAAAAGGTTCATTAACATGCCCAATCATCCTAATATGGTCTAATAGTATCGTAGGAGGCATTTCTGCAGTTTCCGTTCATGACACAAATGTTGCGAAAATATCGACACCCATAATGTGCAAGAATTAAAAGTTTGCTTCTATAAAAAAAGGATCAAAAACATGGCCAATCATCCTAATATGGTGTAATAGTACTGAAGGATGTCTTTCGAGAGTTTTCGTTCCGGACACGAATGTTGCGAAAACATCGCCACCCATAATGTGCAAGAATCAAAAGTTCGCTTCCGAAACAAAAATGTTCATTAACATGTCCAATCATCCTAATATGGTGTAATAATATCGTACGAGTTGTTTCTTGAGTTTCCGTTCAAGACACTAATGTTGCAAAAACGTCACCATCCGTAATGCGCAAGAATCAAAAGTTTGCTTATAGAACAACAACGTTCATTATCATACCCAATCATCCTTATATGGTGTAATTGTACCGTACGAGGTGTTTTTGTAGTTTCCGTTCCGGACACAAATTTTGCGAAAACGTCATCACTTGTAATGTGCAAGAATCAAAAGTTCGCTTCCGGAACCAAAAGGTTCATTAACATGCCCAATCCTCCTAATATGGTGTAATATTACCTAAGGAGATGTTTCTGGAGTTTCCATTCTGAACACGATTGTTGTGATAACGTCACCACTCATAATGTGCAATTATCAAAAGTTTATTTCTGAAACAAAAAAGTTCAAAAACGTGCCCAATCATCCTAATATGGTGTAATAGTACCAAAGAAGGTGTTTCTAGAGTTTCTGTTCCGAGCACGAATGTTGTGAAAATGTTAACACCCATAATGTGCGAGAATCAAAAGTTCACTTCCGGAATAAAATGGTTCATTAACATGCCCAATCATCCTAATATGGTCTAATAGTACCGTAGGAGGCATTTCTGCAGTTTCCGTTCAGGACACAAATGTTGCGAAAATATCGACACCCATAATGTGCAAGAATTAAAAGTTTGCTTCTATAAAAAAGGATCAAAAACATGGCCAATCATCCTAATATGGTGTAATAGTACTGAAGGATGTGTTTCTAGAGTTTTCGTTCCGGAGACGAATGTTGCGAAAACGTCGCCACCCATAATGTGCAAGAATCAAAAGTTCGCTTCCGAAACAAAAATGTTCATTAACATGTCGAATCATCCTAATATGGTGTAATAGTATCATACGAGGTGTTTCTTGGGTTTCCATTCACGACACTAATGTTGTGAAAATGTCACCACCCGTAATGTGCAAAAATCAAAAGTTTGCATAGAGAACTACAATGTTCATTAACATGCCCAATCATCCTAACATGGTGTAATTGTACCGTACGAGGTGTTTTTGGAGTTTCTGTTCTGGACATGAATTTTTCTAAAACGTCGCCACCTGTAATGTGCAAGAATCAAAAGTTCGCTTCCGGTACAAAAAGGTTCATTAACATGCCCAGTCATCCTAATATGGTGTAATAGTGTCGACGGAGGTGTTTCTTAAGATTCCATTCAAACATGATTGTTGCGAAACGTCGCCACTCATAATGTTCAATTATCAAAAGTTTGTTTCCGAAACAAAAGAGTTCAAAAACATGCCAAATCATCACAATATGGTGTAATTGTACCGAAGTAGGTGTTTCTAGAGTTTCTGTTCCGGACACGAATGTTGTGAAAACGTCACCACTTGTAATGTGCGCGGATCAAAAGAGCGCTTCCAGAATAAAAAGGTTCATTAATATGCCCAATCATCCTAATATGGTTTAATAGTACCGTAGGAGGCATTTCTATAGTTTACGTTCATGACACAAATGTTGCAAAAACATCGACACCCATAATGTGCAAGAATTAAAAGTTCGCTTCTAGAACAAAAAGGTTCAAAAACATGGCCAATCATCCTAATATGGTGTAATAGTACTGAAGGAGGTGTTTCAGGAGTTTTCATTCCGGACACGAATGTTGCGAAAACATCGCCACCCGTAATGTAAAAGAATCAAAAGTTCTCTTCCGGAACAAAAATGTTCATTAACATGCCTAATCATCCTAATATGGTGTAATAGTATCGTAGGAGGCATTTCTGCAGTTTCCGTTCAGGACACAAATGTTGCGAAAACATCAACAACCATAATATGCAAGAATGAAAAGTTCACTTCTAGAACAAAATGGTTCAAAAACATGACCAATCATCCTAATACGGTGTAATAGTACTGAAGAAGGATAAAACGGAGTTTTCGTTCCAGACATGATTGTTGTGAAAATGTCGCCACCTGTAATGTGCAAGAATCAAAAGTTCGCTTCTAGAACGAAAAGGTTCATTAACATGCCCAATCATTCTAACATGGTGTAATAATATTGTACGAGTTGTTTCTTGAGTTTCCGTTCAAGACACTAATGTTGCGAAAACGTCACCATCCGTAATGCGCAAGAATCAAAAGTTTGCTTATAGAACAACAACGTTCATTATCATACCCAATCATCCTAATATGGTGTAATTGTACCGTACGAGGTGTTTTTGTAGTTTCCGTTCCGGACACAAATTTTGCGAAAACGTAGTCACTTGTAATGTGCAAGAATCAAAAGTTCGCTTCCGGAACCAAAATGTTCATTAACATGCCCAATCCTCCTAATATGGTGTAATATTACCTAAGGATATGTTTCTGGAGTTGCCATTCTGAACACGATTGTTGTGATAATGTCACCACTCATAATATGCAATTATCAAAAGTTTATTTCTGAAACAAAAAAGTTCAAAAACGTACCCAATCATCCTAATATGGTGTAATAGTACCAAAGGAGGTGTTTCTAGAGTTTCTGTTCCGAGCACGAATGTTGTGAAAATGTCAACACCCATAATGTGCGCGGATCAAAAGATCGCTTCCAGAATAAAAAGGATCATTAACATGCCCTATCATCCTAATATGGTGTAATAGTACCGTAGGAGGCATTTCTGCAGTTTCCGTTCAGGACACAAATGTTGCGAAAACATCGACACCCATGATGTGCAAGAATTAAAAGTTTGCTTCTATAAAAAAGGATCAAAAACATGGCCAATCATCCTAATATGGTGTAATAGTACTGAAGGATGTGTTTCTAGAGTTTTCGTTCCGGACACGAGTGTTGCGAAAACGTCGCCACCCATAATGTGTAAGAATCAAAAGTTCGCTTCCAAAACAAAAATGTTCATTAACATGTCCAATCATCCTAATATGGTGTAATAGTATCATACGAGGTGTTTCTTGGGTTTCCATTCACGACACTAATGTTCTGGACACGAATTTTTCTAAAACGTCGCCACCTGTAATGTGCAAGAATCAAAAGTTCGCTTCTGGAACAAAAAGGTTCATTAACATGCCCAGTCATCCTAATATGGTGTAATAGTACCGAAGGGGGTGTTTCTTAAGATTCCATTCCAACATGATTGTTGCGAAAACATCGACACCCATAATGTTCAATTATCAAAAGTTTGTTTCCGAAACAAAAGAGTTCAAAAACATGCCAAATCATCATAATATGGTGTAATTGTACCGAAGTAGGTGTTTCTAGAGTTTCTGTTCCGGACATGAACGTTGTGAAAACGTCACCACTTGTAATGTGCGCGGATCAAAAGATCGCTTCCAGAATAAAAAGGTTCATTATTATGCACAATCATCCTAATATGGTTTAATAGTACCGTAGGAGGCATTTATGTAGTTTACGTTCATGACACAAATGTTGCAAAAACATCGACACTCATAATGTTCAAGAATTAAAAGTTCGCTTCTAGAACAAAAAGGTTCAAAAACATGGCCAATCATCCTAATATGGTGTAATAGTACTGAAGGAGGTGTTTTGGGAGTTTTTATTCCGAACACGAATGTTGCGAAAACATCGCCACCCGTAATGTGAAAGAATCAAAAGTTCGCTTCCGGAACAAAAACGTTCATTAACATGCACAATAATCCTAATATGGTGTAATAGTATCGTACGAGGTGTTTCCGCAGTTTCAGTTCAGGACACAAATGTTGCAAAAACATCCACAACCATAATATGCATGAATTAAAAGTTCACTTCTAGAACAAAAAGGTTCAAAAACATGACCAATCATCCTAATATGGTGTAATAGTACTGAAGGAGGATTTTCAGGAGTTTTCATTCTGGACACGAATGTTGCGAAAACATCGCCACCCGTAATGTGTAAGAATCAAAAGTTCGCTTCCGGAACAAAAATGTTCATTAACATGCCTAATCATCCTAATATGGTGTAATAGTATCGTAGGAGGCATTTCTGCAGTTTCCGTTCAGGACACAAATGTTGCGAAAACATCGACAACCATAATGTGCAAGAATTAAAAGTTCACTTCTAGAACAAAATGTTTCAAAAACATGACCAATCATCCTAATATGGTGTAATAGTGCTGAAGGAGGATTTTACGGAGTTTTCGTTCCGGACATGATTGTTGTGAAAATATCGCCACCTGTAATGTGCAAGAATCAAAAGTTCGCTTCTGGAACGAAAAGGTTCATTAACATGCCCAATCGTTCTAACATGGTGTAATAATATCGTACGAGTTGTTTCTTCAGTTTCCATTCACGACACTAATGTTGTGAAAACGTCACCATCCGTAATGCGCAAGAATCAAAAGTTTGCTTATAGAACAACAACGTTCATTATCATACCCAATCATCCTTATATGGTGTAATTGTACCATACGAGGTGTTTTTAGAGTTTCCGTTCCAGACATGAATTTTGCGAAAACGTCGTCACTTGTAATGTGCAAGAATCAAAAGTTCACTTCCGGAACCAAAAGGTTCATTAACATGCCCAATCCTCCTAATATGGTGTAATATTCCTAAGGAGATGTTTCTCGAGTTTCCATTCTGAACACTATTGTTGTGATAACGTCACCACTCATAATGTGCAATTATCAAAAGTTTATTTCTGAAACAAAAAAGTTCAAAAACGTGCCCAATCATCATAATATGGTGTAATAGTACCAAAGGAGGTGTTTCTAGAGTTTCTGTTCCGAGCACGAATGTTGTGAAAATGTCAACACCCATAATGTGCGAGAATCAAAAGTTCGCTTCCGGAATAAAAAGGATCATTAACATGCCCAATCATCCTAATATGGTGTAATAGTACCGTAGGAGGCATTTCTGCAGTTTTCGTTCAGGACACAAATGTTGCGAAAACATCGACACCCATAATGTGCAAGAATTAAAAGTTTGCTTCTATAAAAAAGGATCAAAAACATGACCAATCATCCTAATATGGTGTAATTGTACTGAAGGATGTGTTTCTAGAGTTTTCGTTCCGGACACGAATGTTGTGAAAACGTCACCACTTGTAATGTGCGCGAATCAAAATATCGCTTCCAGAATAAAAAGGTTCATTAATATGCCCAATCATCCTAATATGGTTTAATAGTACCGTACGATGCATTTCTATAGTTTACGTTCATGACACAAATGTTGCAAAAACATCGACACCCATAATGTGCAAGAATTAAAAGTTCGCTTCTAGAACAAAAAGGTTCAAAAACATGGCCAATCATCCTAATATGGTGTAATAGTACTGAATGAGATGTTTCGGGAGTTTTCATTCCGGACACGAATGTTGCGAAAACATCGCCACCCGTAATGTGAAAGAATCAAAAGTTCGCTTCCGGAACAAAAAGGTTCATTAACATGCACAATAATCCTAATATGGTGTAATAGTATCGTACGAGGTGTTTCTTGTGTTTTCGTTCACGACACTAATGTTACGAAAACGTCACCACCCGTAATGTGCGAGAATCAAAAGTTTGCTTATAGAACATCAATGTTCATTAACATGCCCAATCATTCTATTATTCTGTAATTGTACAGTACAAGGTGTTTTTGGAGTTTCCTTTCTGGACACGAATTTTGCGAAATCGTTGCCACCTGTAATGTGGAGGAATCAAAAGATCATTTTCGGAATAAAAAGGTTCATTAACATGCCGAATCAACCTAATATGGTGTAATAGTACCGAAGGAGGTGTTTCTGGAGTTTCCGTTCCGAAAACGATTGTTGTGAAAACGTCACCACTCATAGTGTGCAATTATCTAATGTTTGCTTCCTAAACAAAAGAGTTCAAAAACATGCCCAATCATCCTAATATGGTGTAATAGTACCGAAGGAGGTGTTTCTAGAGTTTCTGTTCCGGACACGAATGTAGCGAAAACGTCACCACCCGTAATGTGCGAGAATCAAATGTTCGCTTATGAAATAAAAAGGTTCATTAACATGTCCAATCATCCTAATATGGTGTAATAATAACGTAGGAAGCATTTCTGCAGTTTCCGTTCAGGACACAAATCTTGCGAAAACATCGACACCCATAATGTGCAAGAATTAAAAGTTCGCTTCTAGAACAAAAAGTTTCAAAAACATGGCGAATTATCCTAATATGGTGTAATAGTACCAAAGGAGGTGTTTCTGGACTTTTTGTTATAGACACGAATGTTGCAAAAATGTCGCCACCCGTAATGTGCAAGAATCAAAAGTTCGCTTCCGGAACAAAAAGGTTCATTAACATGTCCAATCATTCTAATATGGTGTAATAGTATCGTACGAGGTGTTTCTTGAGTTTTTGTTCATGACACTAATGTTGCAAAAACGTCACAACCCGTAATGTGCTAGAATCAAAAGTTTGCTTATAGAACAACAATGTTAATTAACATGCCCAATCATCCTAATATGGTGTAATTGTACTGGACGAGGTTTTTTTGGAGTTTCCGTTCCGGACATGAATTTTGCGAAAATGTCACCACCTGTAATGTGCAAGAATCAAAAGTTCATTTCCGGAACAAAAAGGTTCATTAACATGCCCAATCCTCCTAATATGGTGAAATATTACCTAAGGAGGTGTTTCTGGAGTTTCCATTCTGAACACGATTGTTGCGATAAAGTCACCACTCATAATGTGCAATTATCAAAAGTTTGTTTCCGAAACAAAAAAGTTCAAAAACATGCCCAATCATCCTAATATGGTTAAATAGTGCCGAAGGAGGTGTTTCTATAGTTTTTGTTCCAGACACGAATGTTGTGAAAACATCACCCCCGTAATGTGCGAGAATCAAAAGTTCACTTCCAGAACAAAAAATGTTCATTAACATGCCCATTCATCCTAATATGGTGTAATAGTACTGTAGGAGGCATTTCTGCAGTTTTCGTTTAGGACAAAAATGTTGCGAAAACATCGCCACCCGTAATGTGTAAGAATCAAAAGTTCGCTTCCGGAACAAAAAGGTTCATTAACATGCCTAATCATCCTAATATGGTGTAATAGTATCGTAGGAGGCATTTCTGCAGTTTCCGTTCAGGACACAAATGTTGCGAAAACATCGACAACCATAATGTGCAAGAATTAAAAGTTCACTTCTAGAACAAAAAGGTTCAAAAACATGACCAAACATCCTAATATGGTGTAATAGTACTGAAGGAGGATTTTACGGAGTTTTCGTTCCAGACATGATTGTTGTGAAAATGTCGCCACCTGTAATGTGCAAGAATCAAAAGTTCGCTTCTGGACGAAAATGTTCATTAACATGCCCAATCATTCTAACATGGTGTAATAATATTGTACGAGTTGTTTCTTGAGTTTCCGTTCAAGACACTAATGTTGCGAAAACGTCACCATCCGTAATGCGCAAGAATCAAAAGTTTGCTTATAGAACAACAACGTTCATTATCATACCCAATCATCCTAATATGGTGTAATTGTACCGTACGAGGTGTTTTTGGAGTTTCCGTTCCGGACACAAATTTTGCGAAAACGTAGTCACTTGTAATGTGCAAGAATCAAAAGTTCGCTTCCGGAACCAAAAGGTTCATTAACATGCCCAATCCTCCTAATATGGTGTAATATTACCTAAGGATATGTTTCTGGAGTTTCCATTCTGAACACGATTGTTGTGATAATGTCACCACTCATAATGTGCAATTATCAAAAGTTTATTTCTGAAACAAAAAAGTTCAAAAATGTACCCAATCATCCTAATATGGTGTAATAGTACCAAAGGAGGTGTTTCTAGAGTTTCTGTTCCGAGCACGAATGTTGTGAAAATGTCAACACCCATAATGTGCGCGGATCAAAAGATCGCTTCCAGAATAAAAAGGATCGTTAACATGCCCTATCATCCTAATATGGTGTAATAGTACCGCAGGAGGCATTTCTGCAGTTTTCGTTCAGGACACAAATGTTGCGAAAACATTGACACCCATAATGTGCAAGAATTAAAAGTTTGCTTCTATAAAAAGGATCAAAAACATGGCCAATCATCCTAATATGGTGTAATAGTACTGAAGGATGTGTTTCTAGAGTTTTCGTTCTGGACACGAATGTTGCGAAAACGTCGCCACCCATAATGTGTAAGAATCAAAAGTTCGCTTCCAAAACAAAAATGTTCATTAACATGTCCAATCATCCTAATATGGTGTAATAGTATCATACGAGGTGTTTCTTGGGTTTCCATTCACGACACTAATGTTCTGGACACGAATTTTTCTAAAACTTCGCCACCTCTAATGTGCAAGAATCAAAAGTTCGCTTCTGGAACAAAAAGGTTCATTAACATGCCCAGTCATCCTAATATGGTGTAATAGTACCGAAGGGGGTGTTTCTTAAGATTCCATTCCAACATGATTGTTGCGAAAACGTCGACACCCATAATGTTCAATTATCAAAAGTTTGTTTCCGAAACAAAAGAGTTCAAAAACATGCCAAATCATCATAATATGGTGTAATTGTACCGAAGTAGGTGTTTCTAGAGTTTCTGTTCCGGACATGAACGTTGTGAAAACGTCACCACTTGTAATGTGCGCGGATCAAAGATCGCTTCCAGAATAAAAAGGTTCATTATTATGCACAATCATCCTAATATGGTTTAATAGTACCGTAGGAGGCATTTATGTAGTTTACGTTCATGACACAAATGTTGCAAAAACATCGACACCCATAATGTGCAAGAATTAAAAGTTCGCTTCTAGAACAAAAAGGTTCAAAAACATGGCCAATCATCCTAATATGGTGTAATAGTACTGAAGGAGGTGTTTTGGGAGTTTTCATTCCGGACACGAATGTTGCGAAAACATCGCCACCCGTAATGTGAAAGAATCAAAAGTTCGCTTCTGGAACAAAAATGTTCATTAACATGCACAATAATCCTAATATGGTGTAATAGTATCGTACGAGATGTTTCTGCAGTTTCCGTTCAGGACACAAATGTTGCAAAAACATCCACAACCATAATATGCAAGAATTAAAAGTTCACTTCTAGAACAAAAAGGTTCAAAAACATGACCAATCATCCTAATATGGTGTAATAGTACTGAAGGAGGATTTTCAGGAGTTTTCATTCTGGACACGAATGTTGCGAAAACATCGCCACCCGTAATGTGTAAGAATCAAAAGTTCGCTTCCGGAACAAAAAGGTTCATTAACATGCCTAATCATCCTAATATGGTGTAATAGTATCGTAGGAGGCATTTCTGCAGTTTCCGTTCAGGACACAAATGTTGCGAAAACATCGACAACCATAATGTGCAAGAATTGAAAGTTCACTTCTAGAACAAAATGTTTCAAAAACATGACCAATCATCCTAATATGGTGTAATAGTGCTGAAGGAGGATTTTACGGAGTTTTCGTTCCGGACATGATTGTTGTGAAAATATCGCCACCTGTAATGTGCAAGAATCAAAAGTTCGCTTCTGGAACGAAAAGGTTCATTAACATGCCCAATCGTTCTAACATGGTGTAATAATATCGTACGAGTTGTTTCTTCAGTTTCCGTTCACGACACTAATGTTGTGAAAACGTCACCATCCGTAATGCGCAAGAATCAAAAGTTTGCTTATAGAACAACAACGTTCATTATCATACCCAATCATCCTTATATGGTGTAATTGTACCATACGAGGTGTTTTTAGAGTTTCCGTTCCAAACATGAATTTTGCGAAAACGTCGTCACTTGTAATGTGCAAGAATCAAAAGTTCACTTCCGGAACCAAAAGGTTCATTAACATGCCCAATCCTCCTAATATGGTGTAATATTCCTAAGGAGATGTTTCTCGAGTTTCAATTCTGAACACTATTGTTGTGATAACGTCACCACTCATAATGTGCAATTATCAAAAGTTTATTTCTGAAACAAAAAAGTTCAAAAACGTGCCCAATCATCATAATATGTTGTAATAGTACCAAAGGAGGTGTTTCTAGAGTTTCTGTTCCGAGCACGAATGTTGTGAAAATGTCAACACCCATAATGTGCGAGAATCAAAAGTTCGCTTCCGGAATAAAAAGGATCATTAACATGCCCAATCATCCTAATATGGTGTAATAGTACCGTAGGAGGCATTTCTGCAGTTTCCGTTCAGGACACAAATGTTGCGAAAACATCGACACCGATAATGTGCAAGAATTAAAAGTTTTCTTCTATAAAAAAGGATCAAAAACATGACCAATCATCCTAATATGGTGTAATTGTACTGAAGGATGTGTTTCTAGAGTTTTCGTTCCGGACACGAATGTTGTGAAAACGTCACCACTTGTAATGTGCGCGAATCAAAATATCGCTTCCAGAATAAAAAGGTTCATTAATATGCCCAATCATCCTAATATGGTTTAATAGTACCGTACGATGTATTTCTGTAGTTTACGTTCATGACACAAATGTTGCAAAAACATCGACACCCATAATGTGCAAGAATTAAAAGTTCGCTTCTAGAACAAAAAGGTTCAAAAACATGGCCAATCATCCTAATATGGTGTAATAGTACTGAATGAGATGTTTCGGGAGTTTTCATTCCAGACACGAATGTTGCGAAAACATCGCCACCCGTAATGTGAAAGAATCAAAAGTTCGCTTCCGGAACAAAAAGGTTCATTAACATGCACAATAATCCTAATATGGTGTAATAGTATCGTACGAGGTGTTTCTTGTGTTTTCGTTCACGACACTAATGTTACGAAAACGTCACCACCCGTAATGTGCGAGAATCAAAAGTTTGCTTATAGAACATCAATGTTCATTAACATGCCCAATCATTCTATTATTCTGTAATTGTACAGTACAAGGTGTTTTTGGAGTTTCCTTTCTGGACACGAATTTTGCGAAATCGTTGCCACCTGTAATGTGGAGGAATCAAAAGATCATTTTCGGAATAAAAAGGTTCATTAACATGCCGAATCAACCTAATATGGTGTAATAGTACCGAAGGAGGTGTTTCTGGAGTTTCCATTCCGAAAACGATTGTTGTGAAAACGTAACCACTCATAATGTGCAATTATCTAATGTTTGCTTCCTATACAAAAGAGTTCAAAAACATGCCCAATCATCCTAATATGGTGTAATAGTACCGAAGGAGGTGTTTCTAGAGTTTCTGTTCCGGACACGAATGTAGCGAAAACGTCACCACCCGTAATGTGCGAGAATCAAATGTTCGCTTATGAAATAAAAAGGTTCATTAACATGTCCAATCATCCTAATATGGTGTAATAATAACGTAGGAAGCATTTCTGCAGTTTCCGTTCAGGACACAAATCTTGCGAAAACATCGACACCCATAATGTGCAAGAATTAAAAGTTCGCTTCTAGAACAAAAAGTTTCAAAAACATGGCGAATTATCCTAATATGGTGTAATAGTACCAAAGGAGGTGTTTCTGGACTTTTTGTTATAGACACGAATGTTGCAAAAATGTCGCCACCCGTAATGTGCAAGAATCAAAAGTTCGCTTCCGGAACAAAAAGGTTCATTAACATGTCCAATCATTCTAATATGGTGTAATAGTATCGTACGAGGTGTTTCTTGAGTTTTTGTTCATGACACTAATGTTGCGAAAACGTCACAACCCGTAATGTGCTAGAATCAAAAGTTTGCTTATAGAACAACAATGTTAATTAACATGCCCAATCATCCTAATATGGTGTAATTGTACTGGACGAGGTTTTTTTGGAGTTTCCGTTCCGGACATGAATTTTGCGAAAATGTCACCACCTGTAATGTGCAAGAATCAAAAGTTCATTTCCGGAACAAAAAGGTTCATTAACATGCCCAATCCTCCTAATATGGTGAAATATTACCTAAGGAGGTGTTTCTAGAGTTTCCATTCTGAACACGATTGTTGCGATAAAGTCACCACTCATAATGTGCAATTATCAAAAGTTTGTTTCCGAAACAAAAAAGTTCAAAAACATGCCCAATCATCGTAATATGGTTAAATAGTGCCGAAGGAGGTGTTTCTATAGTTTTTGTTCCAGACACGAATGTTGTGAAAACATCACCCCCGTAATGTGCGAGAATCAAAAGTTCACTTCCAGAACAAAAAATGTTCATTAACATGCCCATTCATCCTAATATGGTGTAATAGTACTGTAGGAGGCATTTCTGCAGTTTTCGTTCAGGACAAAAATGTTGCGAAAACATCGCCACCCGTAATGTGTAAGAATCAAAAGTTCGCTTCCGGAACAAAAAGGTTCATTAACATGCCTAATCATCCTAATATGGTGTAATAGTATCGTAGGAGGCATTTCTGCAGTTTCCGTTCAGGACACAAATGTTGCGAAAACATCGACAACCATAATGTGCAAGAATTAAAAGTTCACTTCTAGAACAAAAAGGTTCAAAAACATGACCAATCATCCTAATATGGTGTAATAGTACTGAAGGAGGATTTTACGGAGTTTTCGTTCCAGACATGATTGTTGTGAAAATGTCGCTTCTGGACGAAAAGGTTCATTAACATGCCCAATCATTCTAACATGGTGTAATAATATTGTACGAGTTGTTTCTTGAGTTTCCGTTCAAGACACTAATGTTGCGAAAACGTCACCATCTGTAATGCGCAAGAATCAAAAGTTTGCTTATAGAACAACAACGTTCATTATCATACCCAATCATCCTAATATGGTGTAATTGTACCGTACGAGGTGTTTTTGGAGTTTCCGTTCCGGACACAAATTTTGCGAAAACGTAGTCACTTGTAATGTGCAAGAATCAAAAGTTCGCTTCCGGAACCAAAAGGTTCATTAACATGCCCAATCCTCCTAATATGGTGTAATATTACCTAAGGATATGTTTCTGGAGTTTCCATTCTGAACACGATTGTTGTGATAATGTCACCACTCATAATGTGCAATTATCAAAAGTTTATTTCTGAAACAAAAAAGTTCAAAAATGTACCCAATCATCCTAATATGGTGTAATAGTACCAAAGGAGGTGTTTCTAGAGTTTCTGTTCCGAGCACGAATGTTGTGAAAATGTCAACACCCATAATGTGCGCGGATCAAAGATCGCTTCCAGAATAAAAAGGATCATTAACATGCCCTATCATCCTAATATGCTGTAATAGTACCGTAGGAGGCATTTCTACAGTTTCCGTTCAGGACACAAATGTTGCGAAAACATCGACACCCATAATGTGCAAGAATTAAAAGTTTGCTTCTATAAAAAAGGATCAAAAACATGGCCAATCATCCTAATATGGTGTAATAGTACTGAAGGATGTGTTTCTAGAGTTTTCGTTCTGGACACGAATGTTGCGAAAACGTCGCCACCCATAATGTGTAAGAATCAAAAGTTCGCTTCCAAAACAAAAATGTTCATTAACATGTCCAATCATCCTAATATGGTGTAATAGTATCATACGAGGTGTTTCTTGGGTTTCCATTCACGACACTAATGTTCTGGACACGAATTTTTCTAAAACGTCGCCACCTCTAATGTGCAAGAATCAAAAGTTCGCTTCCGGAACAAAAAGGTTCATTAACATGCCCAGTCATCCTAATATGGTGTAATAGTACCGAAGGGGGTGTTTCTTAAGATTCCATTCCAACATGATTGTTGCGAAAACGTCGACACCCATAATGTTCAATTATCAAAAGTTTGTTTCCGAAACAAAAGAGTTCAAAAACATGCCAAATCATCATAATATGGTGTAATTGTACCGAAGTAGGTGTTTCTAGAGTTTCTGTTCCGGACATGAACGTTGTGAAAACGTCACCACTTGTAATGTGCGCGGATCAAAAGATCGCTTCCAGAATAAAAAGGTTCATTATTATGCACAATCATCCTAATATGGTTTAATAGTACCGTAGGAGGCATTTATGTAGTTTACGTTCATGACACAAATGTAGCAAAAACATCGACACCCATAATGTGCAAGAATTAAAAGTTCGCTTCTAGAACAAAAAGGTTCAAAAACATGGCCAATCATCCTAATATGGTGTAATAGTACTGAAGGAGGTGTTTTGGGAGTTTTCATTCCGGACACGAATGTTGCGAAAACATCGCCACCCGTAATGTGAAAGAATCAAAAGTTCGCTTCCGGAACAAAAACGTTCATTAACATGCACAATAATCCTAATATGGTGTAATAGTATCGTACGAGATGTTTCTGCAGTTTCCGTTCAGGACACAAATGTTGCAAAAACATCCACAACCATAATATGCAAGAATTAAAAGTTCACTTCTAGAACAAAAAGGTTCAAAAACATGACCAATCATCCTAATATGGTGTAATAGTACTGAAGGAGGATTTTCAGGAGTTTTCATTCTGGACACGAATGTTGCGAAAACATCGCCACCCGTAATGTGTAAGAATCAAAAGTTCGCTTTCGGAACAAAAAGGTTCATTAACATGCCTAATCATCCTAATATGGTGTAATAGTATCGTAGGAGGCATTTCTGCAGTTTCCGTTCAGGACACAAATGTTGCGAAAACATCGACAACCATAATGTGCAAGAATTAAAAGTTCACTTCTAGAACAAAATGTTTCAAAAACATGACCAATCATCCTAATATGGTGTAATAGTGCTGAAGGAGGATTTTACGGAGTTTTCGTTCCGGACATGATTGTTGTGAAAATATCGCCACCTGTAATGTGCAAGAATCAAAAGTTCGCTTCTGGAACGAAAAGGTTCATTAACATGCCCAATCGTTCTAACATGGTGTAATAATATCGTACGAGTTGTTTCTTCAGTTTCCGTTCACGACACTAATGTTGTGAAAACGTCACCATCCGTAATGCGCAAGAATCAAAAGTTTGCTTATAGAACAACAACGTTCATTATCATACCCAATCATCCTTATATGGTGTAATTGTACCATACGAGGTGTTTTTAGAGTTTCCGTTCCAGACATGAATTTTGCGAAAACGTCGTCACTTGTAATGTGCAAGAATCAAAAGTTCACTTCCGGAACCAAAAGGTTCATTAACATGCCCAATCCTCCTAATATGGTGTAATATTCCTAAGGAGATGTTTCTCGAGTTTCCATTCTGAACACTATTGTTGTGATAACGTCACCACTCATAATGTGCAATTATCAAAAGTTTATTTCTGAAACAAAAAAGTTCAAAAACGTGCCCAATCATCATAATATATTGTAATAGTACCAAAGGAGGTGTTTCTAGAGTTTCTGTTCCGAGCACGAATGTTGTGAAAATGTCAACACCCATAATGTGCGAGAATCAAAAGTTCGCTTCCGGAATAAAAAGGATCATTAACATGCCCAATCATCCTAATATGGTGTAATAGTACCGTAGGAGGCATTTCTGCAGTTTCCGTTCAGGACACAAATGTTGCGAAAACATCGACACCCATAATGTGCAAGAATTAAAAGTTTTCTTCTATAAAAAAGGATCAAAAACATGACCAATCATCCTAATATGGTGTAATTGTACTGAAGGATGTGTTTCTAGAGTTTTCGTTCCGGACACGAATGTTGTGAAAACGTCACCACTTGTAATGTGCGCGAATCAAAATATCGCTTCCAGAATAAAAAGGTTCATTAATATGCCCAATCATCCTAATATGGTTTAATAGTACCGTACGATGCATTTCTGTAGTTTATGTTCATGACACAAATGTTGCAAAAACATCGACACCCATAATGTGCAAGAATTAAAAGTTCGCTTCTAGAACAAAAAGGTTCAAAAACATGGCCAATCATCCTAATATGGTGTAATAGTACTGAATGAGATGTTTCGGGAGTTTTCATTCCGGACACGAATGTTGCGAAAACATCGCCACCCGTAATGTGAAAGAATCAAAAGTTCGCTTCCGGAACAAAAAGGTTCATTAACATGCACAATAATCCTAATATGGTGTAATAGTATCGTACGAGGTGTTTGTTGTGTTTTCGTCCACGACACTAATGTTACGAAAACGTCACCACCCGTAATGTGCGAGAATCAAAAGTTTGCTTATAGAACATCAATGTTCATTAACATGCCCAATCATTCTATTATTCTGTAATTGTACAGTACAAGGTGTTTTTGGAGTTTCCTTTCTGGACACGAATTTTGCGAAATCGTTGCCACCTGTAATGTGGAGGAATCAAAAGATCATTTTCGGAATAAAAGGTTCATTAACATGTCGAATCAACCTAATATGGTGTAATAGTACCGAAGGAGGTGTTTCTGGAGTTTCCATTCCGAAAACGATTGTTGTGAAAACGTCACCACTCATAATGTGCAATTATCTAATGTTTGCTTCCTAAACAAAAGAGTTCAAAAACATGCCCAATCATCCTAATATGGTGTAATAGTACCGAAGGAGGTGTTTCTAGAGTTTCTGTTCCGGACACGAATGTAGCGAAAACGTCACCACCCGTAATGTGCGAGAATCAAATGTTCGCTTATGAAATAAAAAGGTTCATTAACATGTCCAATCATCCTAATATGGTGTAATAATAACGTAGGAAGCATTTCTGCAGTTTCCGTTCAGGACACAAATCTTGCGAAAACATCGACACCCATAATGTGCAAGAATTAAAAGTTCGCTTCTAGAACAAAAAGTTTCAAAAACATGGCGAATTATCCTAATATGGTGTAATAGTACCAAAGGAGGTGTTTTTGGACTTTTTGTTATAGACACGAATGTTGCAAAAATGTCGCCACCCGTAATGTGCAAGAATCAAAAGTTCGCTTCCGGAACAAAAAGGTTCATTAACATGTCCAATCATTCTAATATGGTGTAATAGTATCGTACGAGGTGTTTCTTGAGTTTTTGTTCATGACACTAATGTTGCGAAAACGTCACAACCCGTAATGTGCTAGAATCAAAAGTTTGCTTATAGAACAACAATGTTAATTAACATGCCCAATCATCCTAATATGGTGTAATTGTACTGGACGAGGTTTTTTTGGAGTTTCCGTTCCGGACATGAATTTTGCGAAAATGTCACCACCTGTAATGTGCAAGAATCAAAAGTTCATTTCCGGAACAAAAAGGTTCATTAACATGCCCAATCCTCCTAATATGGTGAAATATTACCTAAGGAGGTGTTTCTGGAGTTTCCATTCTGAACACGATTGTTGCGATAAAGTCACCACTCATAATGTGCAATTATCAAAAGTTTGTTTCCGAAACAAAAAAGTTCAAAAACATGCCCAATCATCCTAATATGGTTAAATAGTGCCGAAGGAGGTGTTTCTATAGTTTTTGTTCCAGACACGAATGTTGTGAAAACATCACCCCCGTAATGTGCGAGAATCAAAAGTTCACTTCCAGAACAAAAAATGTTCATTAACATGCCCATTCATCCTAATATGGTGTAATTGTAGGAGGTATTTCTGCAGTTTTCGTTTAGGACAAAAATGTTGCGAAAACATCGCCACCCGTAATGTGTAAGAATCAAAAGTTCGCTTCCGGAACAAAAAGGTTCATTAACATGCCTAATCATCCTAATATGGTGTAATAGTATCGTAGGAGGCATTTCTGCAGTTTCCGTTCAGGACACAAATGTTGCGAAAACATCGACAACCATAATGTGCAAGAATTAAAAGTTCACTTCTAGAACAAAAAGGTTCAAAAACATGACCAATCATCCTAATATGGTGTAATAGTACTGAAGGAGGATTTTACGGAGTTTTCGTTCCAGACATGATTGTTGTGAAAATGTCGCCACCTGTAATGTGCAAGAATCAAAAGTTCGCTTCTGGACGAAAAGGTTCATTAACATGCCCAATCATTCTAACATGGTGTAATAATATTGTACGAGTTGTTTCTTGAGTTTCCGTTCAAGACACTAATGTTGCGAAAACGTCACCATCTGTAATGCGCAAGAATCAAAAGTTTGCTTATAGAACAACAACGTTCATTATCATACCCAATCATCCTAATATGGTGTAATTGTACCGTACGAGGTGTTTTTGGAGTTTCCGTTCCGGACACAAATTTTGCGAAAACGTAGTCACTTGTAATGTGCAAGAATCAAAAGTTCGCTTCCGGAACCAAAAGGTTCATTAACATGCCCAATCCTCCTAATATGGTGTAATATTACCTAAGGATATGTTTCTGGAGTTTCCATTCTGAACACGATTGTTGTGATAATGTCACCACTCATAATGTGGAATTATCAAAAGTTTATTTCTGAAACAAAAAAGTTCAAAAACGTACCCAATCATCCTAATATGGTGTAATAGTACCAAAGGAGGTGTTTCTAGAGTTTCTGTTCCGAGCACGAATGTTGTGAAAATGTCAACACCCATAATGTGCGCGGATCAAAAGATCGCTTCCAGAATAAAAAGGATCATTAACATGCCCTATCATCCTAATATGGTGTAATAGTAACGTAGGAGGCATTTCTGCAGTTTCCGTTCAGGACACAAATGTTGCGAAAACATCGACACCCATAATGTGCAAGAATTAAAAGTTTGCTTCTATAAAAAAGGATCAAAAACATGGCCAATCATCCTAATATGGTGTAATAGTACTGAAGGATGTGTTTCTAGAGTTTTCGTTCCGGACACGAATGTTGCGAAAACGTCGCCACCCATAATATGTAAGAATCAAAAGTTCGCTTCCAAAACAAAAATGTTCATTAACATGTCCAATCATCCTAATATGGTGTAATAGTATCATACGAGGTGTTTCTTGGGTTTCCATTCACGACACTAATGTTCTGGACACGAATTTTTGTAAAACGTCGCCACCTCTAATGTGCAAGAATCAAAAGTTCGCTTCCGGAACAAAAAGGTTCATTAACATGCCCAGTCATCCTAATATTGTGTAATAGTACCGAAGGGGGTGTTTCTTAAGATTCCATTCCAACATGATTGTTGCGAAAACGTCGACACCCATAATGTTCAATTATCAAAAGTTTGTTTCCGAAACAAAAGAGTTCAAAAACATGCCAAATCATCATAATATGGTGTAATTGTACCGAAGTAGGTGTTTCTAGAGTTTCTGTTCCGGACATGAACGTTGTGAAAACGTCACCACTTGTAATGTGCGCGGATCAAAAGATCGCTTCCAGAATAAAAAGGTTCATTATTATGCACAATCATCCTAATATGGTTTAATAGTACCGTAGGAGGCATTTATGTAGTTTACGTTCATGACACAAATGTTGCAAAAACATCGACACCCATAATGTGCAAGAATTAAAAGTTCGCTTCTAGAACAAAAAGGTTCAAAAACATGGCCAATCATCCTAATATGGTGTAATAGTACTGAAGGAGGTGTTTTGGGAGTTTTCATTCCGGACACGAATGTTGCGAAAACATCGCCACCCGTAATGTGAAAGAATCAAAAGTTCGCTTCTGGAACAAAAACGTTCATTAACATGCACAATAATCCTAATATGGTGTAATAGTATCGTACGAGGTGTTTCTGCAGTTTTCGTTCAGGACACAAATGTTGCAAAAACATCCACAACCATAATATGCAAGAATTAAAAGTTCACTTCTAGAACAAAAAGGTTCAAAAACATGACCAATCATCCTAATATGGTGTAATAGTACCAACATGATTGTTGCGAAAACGTCGACACCCATAATGTTCAATTATCAAAAGTTTGTTTCCGAAACAAAAGAGTTCAAAAACATGCCAAATCATCATAATATGGTGTAATTGTACCGAAGTAGGTGTTTCTAGAGTTTCTGTTCCGGACATGAACGTTGTGAAAACGTCACCACTTGTAATGTGCGCGGATCAAAAGATCGCTTCCAGAATAAAAAGGTTCATTATTATGCACAATCATCCTAATATGGTTTAATAGTACCGTAGGAGGCATTTATGTAGTTTACGTTCATGACACAAATGTTGCAAAAACATCGACACCCATAATGTGCAAGAATTAAAAGTTCGCTTCTAGAACAAAAAGGTTCAAAAACATGGCCAATCATCCTAATATGGTGTAATAGTACTGAAGGAGGTGTTTTGGGAGTTTTCATTCCGGACACGAATGTTGCGAAAACATCGCCACCCGTAATGTGAAAGAATCAAAAGTTCGCTTCTGGAACAAAAACGTTCATTAACATGCACACTAATCCTAATATGGTGTAATAGTATCGTACGAGGTGTTTCTGCAGTTTTCGTTCAGGACACAAATGTTGCAAAAACATCCACAACCATAATATGCAAGAATTAAAAGTTCACTTCTAGAACAAAAAGGTACAAAAACATGACCTATCATCCTAATATGGTGTAATAGTAACGTAGGAGGCATTTCTGCAGTTTCCGTTCAGGACACAAATGTTGCGAAAACATCGACACCCATAATGTGCAAGAATTAAAAGTTTGCTTCTATAAAAAAGGATCAAAAACATGGCCAATCATCCTAATATGGTGTAATAGTACTGAAGGATGTGTTTCTAGAGTTTTCGTTCCGGACACGAATGTTGCGAAAACGTCGCCACCCATAATGTGTAAGAATCAAAAGTTCGCTTCCAAAACAAAAATGTTCATTAACATGTCCAATCATCCTAATATGGTGTAATAGTATCATACGAGGTGTTTCTTGGGTTTCCATTCACGACACTAATGTTCTGGACACGAATTTTTGTAAAACGTCGCCACCTCTAATGTGCAAGAATCAAAAGTTCGCTTCCGGAACAAAAGGTTCATTAACATGCCCAGTCATCCTAATATGGTGTAATAGTACCGAAGGGGGTGTTTCTTAAGATTCCATTCCAACATGATTGTTGCGAAAACGTCGACACCCATAATGTTCAATTATCAAAAGTTTGTTTCCGAAACAAAAGAGTTCAAAAACATGCCAAATCATCATAATATGGTGTAATTGTACCGAAGTAGGTGTTTCTAGAGTTTCTGTTCCGGACATGAACGTCGTGAAAACGTCACCACTTGTAATGTGCGCGGATCAAAAGATCGCTTCCAGAATAAAAAGGTTCATTATTATGCACAATCATCCTAATATGGTTTAATAGTACCGTAGGAGGCATTTATGTAGTTTACGTTCATGACACAAATGTTGCAAAAACATCGACACCCATAATGTGCAAGAATTAAAAGTTCGCTTCTAGAACAAAAGGTTCAAAAACATGGCCAATAATCCTAATATGGTGTAATAGTACTGAAGGAGGTGTTTTGGGAGTTTTCATTCCGGACACGAATGTTGCGAAAACATCGCCACCCGTAATGTGTAAGAATCAAAAGTTCGCTTCCGGAACAAAAAGGTTCATTAACATGCCTAATCATCCTAATATGGTGTAATAGTATCGTAGGAGGCATTTCTGCAGTTTCCGTTCAGGACACAAATGTTGCGAAAACATCGACAACCATAATGTGCAAGAATTAAAAGTTCACTTCTAGAACAAAATGTTTCAAAAACATGACCAATCATCCTAATATGGTGTAATAGTGCTGAAGGAGGATTTTACGGAGTTTTCGTTCCGGACATGATTGTTGTGAAAATATCGCCACCTGTAATGTGCAAGAATCAAAAGTTCGCTTCTGGAACGAAAAGGTTCATTAACATGCCCAATCGTTCTAACATGGTGTAATAATATCGTACGAGTTGTTTCTTCAGTTTCCGTTCACGACACTAATGTTGTGAAAACGTCACCATCCGTAATGCGCAAGAATCAAAAGTTTGCTTATAGAACAACAACGTTTATTATCATACCCAATCATCCTTATATGGTGTAATTGTACCATACGAGGTGTTTTTAGAGTTTCCGTTCCAGACATGAATTTTGCGAAAACGTCGTCACTTGTAATGTGCAAGAATCAAAAGTTCACTTCCGGAACCAAAAGGTTCATTAACATGCCCAATCCTCCTAATATGGTGTAATATTCCTAAGGAGATGTTTCTCGAGTTTCCATTCTGAACACTATTGTTGTGATAACGTCACCACTCATAATGTGCAATTATCAAAAGTTTATTTCTGAAACAAAAAAGTTCAAAAACGTGCCCAATCATCATAATATGTTGTAATAGTACCAAAGGAGGTGTTTCTAGAGTTTCTGTTCCGAGCACGAATGTTGTGAAAATGTCAACACCCATAATGTGCGAGAATCAAAAGTTCGCTTCCGGAATAAAAAGGATCATTAACATGCCCAATCATCCTAATATGGTGTAATAGTACCGTAGGAGGCATTTCTGCAGTTTCCGTTCAGGACACAAATGTTGCGAAAACATCGACACCCATAATGTGCAAGAATTAAAAGTTTTCTTCTATAAAAAAGGATCAAAAACATGACCAATCATCCTAATATGGTGTAATTGTACTGAAGGATGTGTTTCTAGAGTTTTCGTTCCGGACACGAATGTTGTGAAAACGTCACCACTTGTAATGTGCGCGAATCAAAATATCGCTTCCAGAATAAAAAGGTTCATTAATATGCCCAATCATCCTAATATGGTTTAATAGTACCGTACGATGCATTTCTGTAGTTTATGTTCATGACACAAATGTTGCAAAAACATCGACACCCATAATGTGCAAGAATTAAAAGTTCGCTTCTAGAACAAAAAGGTTCAAAAACATGGCCAATCATCCTAATATGGTGTAATAGTACTGAATGAGATGTTTCGGGAGTTTTCATTCCGGACACGAATGTTGCGAAAACATCGCCACCCGTAATGTGAAAGAATCAAAAGTTCGCTTCCGGAACAAAAAGGTTCATTAACATGCACAATAATCCTAATATGGTGTAATAGTATCGTACGAGGTGTTTGTTGTGTTTTCGTTCACGACACTAATGTTACGAAAACATCACCACCCGTAATGTGCGAGAATCAAAAGTTTGCTTATAGAACATCAATGTTCATTAACATGCCCAATCATTCTATTATTCTGTAATTGTACAGTACAAGGTGTTTTTGGAGTTTCCTTTCTGGACACGAATTTTGCGAAATCGTTGCCACCTGTAATGTGGAGGAATCAAAAGATCATTTTCGGAATAAAAAGGTTCATTAACATGTCGAATCAACCTAATATGGTGTAATAGTACCGAAGGAGGTGTTTCTGGAGTTTCCATTCCGAAAACGATTGTTGTGAAAACGTCACCACTCATAATGTGCAATTATCTAATGTTTGCTTCCTAAACAAAAGAGTTCAAAAACATGCCCAATCATCCTAATATGGTGTAATAGTACCGAAGGAGGTGTTTCTAGAGTTTCTGTTCCGGACACGAATGTAGCGAAAACGTCACCACCCGTAATGTGCGAGAATCAAATGTTCGCTTATGAAATAAAAAGGTTCATTAACATGTCCAATCATCCTAATATGGTGTAATAATAACGTAGGAAGCATTTCTGCAGTTTCCGTTCAGGACACAAATCTTGCGAAAACATCGACACCCATAATGTGCAAGAATTAAAAGTTCGCTTCTAGAACAAAAAGTTTCAAAAACATGGCGAATTATCCTAATATGGTGTAATAGTACCAAAGGAGGTGTTTTTGGACTTTTTGTTATAGACACGAATGTTGCAAAAATGTCGCCACCCGTAATGTGCAAGAATCAAAAGTTCGCTTCCGGAACAAAAAGGTTCATTAACATGTCCAATCATTCTAATATGGTGTAATAGTATCGTACGAGGTGTTTCTTGAGTTTTTGTTCATGACACTAATGTTGCGAAAACGTCACAACCCGTAATGTGCTAGAATCAAAAGTTTGCTTATAGAACAACAATGTTAATTAACATGCCCAATCATCCTAATATGGTGTAATTGTACTGGACGAGGTTTTTTTGGAGTTTCCGTTCCGGACATGAATTTTGCGAAAATGTCACCACCTGTAATGTGCAAGAATCAAAAGTTCATTTCCGGAACAAAAAGGTTCATTAACATGCCCAATCCTCCTAATATGGTGAAATATTACCTAAGGAGGTGTTTCTGGAGTTTCCATTCTGAACACGATTGTTGCGATAAAGTCACCACTCATAATGTGCAATTATCAAAAGTTTGTTTCCGAAACAAAAAAGTTCAAAAACATGCCCAATCATCCTAATATGGTTAAATAGTGCCGAAGGAGGTGTTTCTATAGTTTTTGTTCCAGACACGAATGTTGTGAAAACATCACCCCCGTAATGTGCGAGAATCAAAAGTTCACTTCCAGAACAAAAAATGTTCATTAACATGCCCATTCATCCTAATATGGTGTAATAGTACTGTAGGAGGTATTTCTGCAGTTTTCGTTTAGGACAAAAATGTTGCGAAAACATCGCCACCCGTAATGTGTAAGAATCAAAAGTTCGCTTCCGGAACAAAAAGGTTCATTAACATGCCTAATCATCCTAATATGGTGTAATAGTATCGTAGGAGGCATTTCTGCAGTTTCCGTTCAGGACACAAATGTTGCGAAAACATCGACAACCATAATGTGCAAGAATTAAAAGTTCACTTCTAGAACAAAAGGTTCAAAAACATGACCAATCATCCTAATATGGTGTAATAGTACTGAAGGAGGATTTTACGGAGTTTTCGTTCCAGACATGATTGTTGTGAAAATGTCGCCACCTGTAATGTGCAAGAATCAAAAGTTCGCTTCTGGACGAAAAGGTTCATTAACATGCCCAATCATTCTAACATGGTGTAATAATATTGTACGAGTTGTTTCTTGAGTTTCCGTTCAAGACACTAATGTTGCGAAAACGTCACCATCTGTAATGCGCAAGAATCAAAAGTTTGCTTATAGAACAACAACGTTCATTATCATACCCAATCATCCTAATATGGTGTAATTGTACCGTACGAGGTGTTTTTGGAGTTTCCGTTCCGGACACAAATTTTGCGAAAACGTAGTCACTTGTAATGTGCAAGAATCAAAAGTTCGCTTCCGGAACCAAAAGGTTCATTAACATGCCCAATCCTCCTAATATGGTGTAATATTACCTAAGGATATGTTTCTGGAGTTTCCATTCTGAACACGATTGTTGTGATAATGTCACCACTCATAATGTGGAATTATCAAAAGTTTATTTCTGAAACAAAAAGTTCAAAACGTACCCAATCATCCTAATATGGTGTAATAGTACCAAAGGAGGTGTTTCTAGAGTTTCTGTTCCGAGCACGAATGTTGTGAAAATGTCAACACCCATAATGTGCGCGGATCAAAAGATCGCTTCCAGAATAAAAAGGATCATTAACATGCCCTATCATCCTAATATGGTGTAATAGTAACGTAGGAGGCATTTCTGCAGTTTCCGTTCAGGACACAAATGTTGCGAAAACATCGACACCCATAATGTGCAAGAATTAAAAGTTTGCTTCTATAAAAAAGGATCAAAAACATGGCCAATCATCCTAATATGGTGTAATAGTACTGAAGGATGTGTTTCTAGAGTTTTCGTTCCGGACACGAATGTTGCGAAAACGTCGCCACCCATAATGTGTAAGAATCAAAAGTTCGCTTCCAAAACAAAAATGTTCATTAACATGTCCAATCATCCTAATATGGTGTAATAGTATCATACGAGGTGTTTCTTGGGTTTCCATTCACGACACTAATGTTCTGGACACGAATTTTTGTAAAACGTCGCCACCTCTAATGTGCAAGAATCAAAAGTTCGCTTCCGGAACAAAAAGGTTCATTAACATGCCCAGTCATCCTAATATGGTGTAATAGTACCGAAGGGAGTGTTTCTTAAGATTCCATTCCAACATGATTGTTGCGAAAACGTCGACACCCATAATGTTCAATTATCAAAAGTTTGTTTCCGAAACAAAAGAGTTCAAAAACATGCCAAATCATCATAATATGGTGTAATTGTACCGAAGTAGGTGTTTCTAGAGTTTCTGTTCCGGACATGAACGTTGTGAAAACGTCACCACTTGTAATGTGCGCGGATCAAAAGATCGCTTCCAGAATAAAAAGGTTCATTATTATGCACAATCATCCTAATATGGTTTAATAGTACCGTAGGAGGCATTTATGTAGTTTACGTTCATGACACAAATGTTGCAAAAACATCGACACCCATAATGTGCAAGAATTAAAAGTTCGCTTCTAGAACAAAAAGGTTCAAAAACATGGCCAATCATCCTAATATGGTGTAATAGTACTGAAGGAGGTGTTTTGGGAGTTTTCATTCCGGACACGAATGTTGCGAAAACATCGCCACCCGTAATGTGAAAGAATCAAAAGTTCGCTTCTGGAACAAAAACATTCATTAACATGCACAATAATCCTAATATGGTGTAATAGTATCGTACGAGGTGTTTCTGCAGTTTTCGTTCAGGACACAAATGTTGCAAAAACATCCACAACCATAATATGCAAGAATTAAAAGTTCACTTCTAGAACAAAAAGGTTCAAAAACATGACCAATCATCCTAATATGGTGTAATAGTACTGAAGGAGGATTTTCAGGAGTTTTCATTCTGGACACGAATGTTGCGAAAACATCGCCACCCGTAATGTGTAAGAATCAAATGTTCGCTTCTGGAACAAAAAGGTTCATTAACATGCCTAATCATCCTAATAAGGTGTAATAGTATCGTAGGAGGCATTTCTGCAGTTTCCGTTCAGGACACAAATGTTGCGAAAACATCCACAACCATAATATGCAAGAATTAAAAGTTCACTTCTAGAACAAAAAGGTTCAAAAACATGACCAATCATCATAATATGGTGTAATAGTGCTGAAGGAGGATTTTACGGAGTTTTCGTTCCGGACATGATTGTTGTGAAAATATTGCCACCTGTAATGTGCAAGAATCAAAAGTTCGCTTCTGGAACGAAAAGGTTCATTAACATGCCCAATCGTTCTAACATGGTGTAATAATATCGTACGAGTTGTTTCTTCAGTTTCCGTTCACGACACTAATGTTGCGAAAACGTCACCATCCGTAATGCGCAAGAATCAAAAGTTTGCTTATAGAACAACAACGTTCATTATCATACCCAATCATCCTTATATGGTGTAATTGTACCATACGAGGTGTTTTTAGAGTTTCCGTTCCGGACATGAATTTTGCGAAAACGTCGTCACTTGTAATGTGCAAGAATCAAAAGTTCACTTCCGGAACCAAAAGGTTCATTAACATGCCCAATCCTCCTAATATGGTGTAATATTCCTAAGGAGATGTTTCTCGAGATTCCATTCTGAACACTATTGTTGTGATAACGTCACCACTCATAATGTGCAATTATCAAAAGTTTATTTCTGAAACAAAAAGTTCAAAAACGTGCCCAATCATCATAATATGTTGTAATAGTACCAAAGGAGGAGTTTCTAGAGTTTCTATTCCGAGCACGAATGTTGTGAAAATGTCAACACCCATAATGTGCGAGAATCAAAAGTTCGCTTCCGGAATAAAAAGGATCATTAACATGCCCAATCATCCTAATATGGTGTAATAGTACCGTAGGAGGCATTTCTGCAGTTTCCGTTCAGGACACGAATGTTGCGAAAACATCGACACCCATAATGTGCAAGAATTAAAAGTTTGCTTCTATAAAAAAGGATCAAAAACATGACCAATCATCCTAATATGGTGTAATTGTACTGAAGGATGTGTTTCTAGAGTTTTCGTTCCGGACACGAATGTTGTGAAAACGTCACCACTTGTAATGTGCGCGAATCAAAATATCGCTTCCAGAATAAAAAGGTTCATTAATATGCCCAATCATCCTAATATGGTTTAATAGTACCGTACGATGCATTTCTGTAGTTTACGTTCATGACACAAATGTTGCAAAAACATCGACACCCATAATGTGCAAGAATTAAAAGTTCGCTTCTAGAACAAAAAGGTTCAAAAACATGGCCAATCATCCTAATATGGTGTAATAGTACTGAATGAGATGTTTCGGGAGTTTTCATTCCAGACACGAATGTTGCGAAAACATCGCCACCCGTAATGTGAAAGAATCAAAAGTTCGCTTCCGGAACAAAAAGGTTCATTAACATGCACAATAATCCTAATATGGTGTAATAGTATCGTACGAGGTGTTTCTTGTGTTTTCGTTCACGACACTAATGTTACGAAAACGTCACCACCCGTAATGTGCGAGAATCAAAAGTTTGCTTATAGAACATCAATGTTCATTAACATGCCCAATCATTCTATTATTCTGTAATTGTACAGTACAAGGTGTTTTTGGAGTTTCCTTTCTGGACACGAATTTTGCGAAACCGTTGCCACCTGTAATGTGGAGGAATCAAAAGATCATTTTCGGAATAAAAAGGTTCATTAACATGCCGAATCAACCTAATATGGTGTAATAGTACCGAAGGAGGTGTTTCTGGAGTTTCCATTCCGAAAACGATTGTTGTGAAAACGTCACCACTCATAATGTGCAATTATCAAATGTTTGCTTCCTAAACAAAAGAGTTCAAAAACATAGTAATGGCCATCTCGACTAACGTGCGGTTCTTTCTTTCCACAACACCGTTTTGTGGGGGAGTGTAAGGAGCAGAGAACTGATGATCAAGACCCTGATCAATACAGAAGCTGACAAACTGAGAGTTCTTAAACTCAGAGCCGTTGTTCGAATGAATTGCTCACATCAGACCATTATTCTCATTCTTCAGCTTCAAAATCAGTTCATGAACATACTGAAAAGTCTCATCCTTAGACTCTAGAAAGTAATCCCATGAAAATCGAGAAAAATCGTCAACTATCACAAGGGCGTACCACTTCCCACCGATTGAGCGTACTCGAGCATGACCTACTGTATCCATGTGCAGCAGCTCTCCCGGGTACGAAGTCATCACCTGAGTCATAGGTGCATGAGAAGAGGCAACCATCTTCCCATGACGACATGGATGACAAACTAGATCCTTCTCCATCTTAAGTTTAGGCAATCCACGGATAAGATCCATAGAACTCAATGTGACAAGCAGATCAAAGCTCAAATGACCTAACCTTCTATGCCACTTCCAGAACTCAGAGGAGTATCCTGCCATCAGATATCGAGAAGGGCCAGAAGAACTAGAGAAATCAATACGAAAATCCTTACCGAAAGGTAAGATCTGGTAAACTAAAGATCCTCTATAATCAACAACAGAAGACATGCCCTTCTTAAAGCGCACTTCTAAACCATCCTCAAGAAGTTGTGACATAGAAATTAGATTAAAATTCAGATTTCCAACTAAATCGACCCAATACCTTATACCTTCCCTTGACCACTGTTCCCGAAAGTGATGTATTCCTTAGAGCTCGGGGGAGTGAGGCTGGAGAACCATCTGTGGTGTCCCATCATATGGCAAGAACATCTTGAATCCATGAGCCATACGTCCTCCAGTCCTCGATCCTGCAAGATCAATGGTCATGAGTGGGAGCAAACGGTCGAACACCAGGTCTAGCAAAAGAACTAAACCAGTGTCGAGCCATCTGCTCGTAAGTAGGAAAGTAGAAGGAATCATATGAGTCTGGACCATAACGCGGCTCAAGGCGCGGTCCTCTGTTCTACCTAAAATCACGGCCACGAGGTCCAAAACCATATCCATAACGATCTGGAACTCTACCAGAATGAAAACCACCCACCGGAGCACGATCATAAAAACCGTCTCCTCTACCACCACCTACACGACGTGGCCTGGCCTCTAGCCTCTCTCTACGTCGAGGAACTTTCTGTCTACCACCCTGCTGGTAGAACTGCTCCTGCCCACCTCGAGCTCTCACTGCTCGCTCAACCCGCTTCGTCCTAAAGCAAAACTCCTCAAGATGCCCGTCTCTCTAACAAAACTCACAGTGATAGGTAGGCTTCTTGGGATTGGTTGAGGCTTGGGATTCTTAGGTTTGGTGGTGTTGGGTGTAGCATCTTTGGTGTGAGAGAGTCCAGGTAAAGAATCAAGAGAAGTGTGGAGAGGTTTAGGCTATGGAACCCAGATTTGCTTCTTAGGTGGAGCTTTAGGTTGTTCATGGAACACTCCATCCTCGGGCTAACTATCCTTAAAGGACTTAGTGGAGTGAGTCTTGGGATATCTCTGTTAGGGAGTCAGCTTACTCCACTGCACTACTCGACTAATAGCACTCTCAAAATCAGCCTTTGTATAGGTGTAACCTACCCCAAACCCATCCTGTCTCTTAAACTGTTCGATCATCATGTCGAGTTGTGGCTCTTTGGCACTAATCCAACTCACGATCTGACGGAGGTAAAAGTTCTCGTTCTGAACATCAGCTAGCTCCTCTCTCAAGGAAGCTAACACATCCACCTGAGACAAGCAGATCTCACACTCTTTATCAACTTCGACAGACTTCTCAGCTTTTAGCTTGATCAACTCCATTCTTATGGACAAGTAGTTCTCACAAACAGTGGGTGGAACTGATAAGGTCTCAAGCTCTAGCTTAGTCTGCTCAAACTCAGCTCTAACTCCAGCTAACTCGCTCAACTGCTCATCACTCTTGGCTCTCAGCTCGGCTATACTAGCTAAATGGGATGGGCAGTCTACACAAGGTACGACGACAGTGGCATGAGCATTTTTCAGCTCCTACTGAGCGCTTTCAAGCTCAGTGGCCATAGCGTCTCTCATCTACTCTCTCTGTGTACCTGGACTTAAGAGTCATCAGGTCACACAACAACAACTCACAGTTAGGGCACTCACTACTATCACCCAAGCAAGGGGAAGAAGACAGACTCTCTATCTTGCCATTCGCCATGGCAATCTCACTCTCAAGCTCATCTATCCTCTTTTTAGCCCCTCTAAGCAGTTTCTCCCGATACTTCAACTCTTGACGGTTCTGTTCTAGTAAATTAACAACTTCTTGTTCATAGGAAGATACCTTCTCATCATTGTCGTCGTCGGAGTCATCGGAGGAGTCCTTTTCTTTCTTATCCCCAATAGCCATTGAACAGAAGCTCTTGCAGGGTCTTCGGCTGTAACATGAGCGACTCTTCGGCTTGTCCCCAAAGGCCTTGAAGCAGAGGCCCGCCGTATCATCCCTATCCTTCCCCTTCCTGATCACGATCTCTTCATCACTTGAACTTGAAGATGAGGAGGAAGACGAAGATTTCTTGGAGTAGCTCTTCTCCATCTCAGCGAAGAAGGCCTTGTCTCGCTTCTTGTTCTCATGCCTGTAATCCTTCAAAGCCTTTCGAAAGAATTTCATCTTGGGCTTGCCCTTGATGGAAGTAGAGTTGTTGTAATTGCCCGAGTCGTGGGAGTTGTCGCCGGTTCCCTTCTTGTAATTCTTCTGCTTGGGGCAGTTGGTGATGAAATGACCTGGATCACCACACTCAAAGCATCCGGATTTTGTGCCGTGTCTTTTAAACATTCGCTTATCATAGACACGTCACACCCAGTTGTTAAACAAACATAGATCATCATCTCCTAGCGAATCAAGTTGTTCCTCGGAGATAGACATCAAGGAAAAAGCAATACAACTCATGGCAGTAGGATCAGCAGACAGTGTCGCAAGTGCCAGAGTCTTCGAGCCAGAACCAGTGGGATTTGACCTCAACTCGATATCGACCTTTGAGGCCTTGAGCATGCTAAAAGCTCTGCGACAGTCAAGCTATCATAGGAAGCACTCTCAACAATAGAAGAAACCTTGATCTCCTAGATCTTAGGGTCCAAGGTATGGAGAACCTTAATCGCCTGTTCATGATCTGAGACCAGCTGATAACGCTCGGCCTTGTTGACGCAAAGCTTGTTAATGATCGATTGAAAACGACCAAACAAAGCCTCAATAGTCTCACCCGGCTTCTGTGAGAAATTTTCATACTCATGCTGGTAGGTCTGATAAAGCCTAGCCTTGACCTGAGCTGTCCCCTCATGGTGTGCCTGGAGGGTAGTACAGATCTCTCGAGCAGTGGTGAGATGGCTAACACGCTCAAACTCACTAGGACCTAGACCAGAAAATAAGATGTTCACTGCTATACTATTGTTTGGATGCTAATTACATCTGCAGCAGTACCCTCAGCAATAGGCACTATGGTGAAAGTAGGATGAACACAAATCTCCCATATGTCTGAGCTCTGGCTCATAAGATAGGCTCACATGCGAGTCTTCCAATAAGTGTAGACGAAAGCTTCAAGGGACGGGATTTTGCCAGAAGACATCATGATCGCTACCTAGGTTTTGAACCAATTAAGGTAAGAGAAAGCCCTAACCTCGCTCTGATACCACTTGTAGGACCAAAAGTAGCGACCAGAGGGGGGTGAATGGGCGCCTAAAAAATTCCTTGCTAAACTATATCCTAATCCCAACACCCAAACGAACTTAGCCAAACAAATAATATTAGCAAAGCAAATTATTGGAACTAAAGTTGTCTAGTCTAAAAATGACCGGTGGCTTAATTTAAATGATATTAAAGATAAACTAAAATAAAAATACTGCAGTAAATAAAAACACCTAGATAAATCACGAAATATTTATATTTCACTCTAGAAATAAAATACTAATCAAATGAATAAAACATGGATCATTCAAAATTAATTCAGAAATAGAATGAAAATATTGCACGTAAAAACTAGACTAAAAATATTACTGTGACTAATAATAATTATTATAATTTTTTTTTCTTTTTTATATGAGCAGATTAAACAAAAATATTTAAATAAGTGATACGAGATAACTAATAAGCATATTAAATAATAATATCTAGCAGATAAACCATATCTACGAAAATACTAAACAATTTTACTACTAATTAAAAATAGATCAATATTGATTTAATTAAACCGCTTAGAAATATTATATTAAACTAACTAACCTGCATCTGCTAAATCAATCGCGTCTGCCATGCGTCGCTCGGTGTTCGCCGTTCCTCCACCGTGTCAAAGAAATCAGCGCAAAAAAAAAAACGAATCCAGAAAAAAGGGAAAACAAATTGCAGTGTGCGCCTGCCACTCCGGCTCCCGTGCACCAATGCAGAAGAAAGTCACAGTAGCACGCTGTCGTGCCTCTGCTGCCGTGGGGCCCTCCTGGAAAAAGCTTCACCGAGAGCGCTCCTTGCGTGCGGTCTGCCCAAGGCTACGATTTGACAACACACAACAAAACTGTTGCCGATTGTTTTTCCTGCCGTGCAAGAGTTGCAATGTGTTGATGTGGGTCCTGCGCTTTGATGGTCGCCGCGCGCCTCTTCCAAGCGAAAATCGCTTCCACTGCTATGCCGTGAGCAACAAAAAACATAGTGGGGCCCGCGTCCTTTGTCGGTGCACCGAAGCCTGCCGACGCGCCTGGACGTGGGGCCCGCACGCCGCAGCTCCTTGTCGCGCAAGTCCGTGCCGAAGGCTGTGCCGCCGCTCTGCTGCACCCACCGGCCGGAGAGAAGGAAAGCACAAAAAAAACTTTTTCGCCGGTGATGAAGATTGAACTCGAAATAATTGTAGATTAAATACTAATCGGTGGACTGTAGATTGATCTTGAAAAATAACAGTCTTCCTATCCCGAAGGTGGTAGGGGCCTATTTATAGGCGACTCCTAATACATGAAAAAGACTAATTACACTGACTCTGAAATAAATTCCGAAATTACTACAATACCCTTAGAAAAATCAACTGACACAAATAAAATTATTCTGGACTTAAAAACTAAATATTAATATCCTAAAAACAAAATAATCATAGGTTGTCAGTTTTGCGCCGAAACTGACAAAGCGTCCATCGTCTTCGCACCGAGTACCCGGATTGGGCCAACCTGACCCCGCAGCTTGCTCAGCCCGGCAATCACTCGCCGCCCATGTATCTCAGTCACACGCGCCTTAGACACGACAGATCTTCATGTCTCTTTCTTTGACTTCCGTTGACAATCACTCATCACATCTGGAGTATCAAACCCATGTTCTTCAACATGGTTTCTCAACAGTCCATCCCCACCTCGGCGTAGAACCAGCGAAGGATCCAGTCTAAATACCATCTGTCATTGATGGCCTTTGCTAGGAACGGGTCCGGGAACTCGTCGTGGAGTTGGAAGTTGATGCTCCCGAAGGGGATCACCATCTTCTCCCCTCCGGCTCCAGTGAAGGTCTTCGGCTGTCACGAAGCTTTATGAAGAGCCGCGAAGATCTCCGCTCTCCCAGCGCATCCTTCGGCCCGCATCGCCCATTGGAAGACGGCAGATGAGCAATTGCATTAGGAGAGAGTTGGGGCAAGGTGACATGGAACAACCTCAGTACCTCAGAGAGTAAAGCCACTGTCGGAAGTCCCAATCTGGCTTCAAATAACGCCTCGAACACCACCACCTCTCCGGCACGTGGTGCCGGGATCACTTCACCCCCAGGTTGATGCACCTTGACTCCAGGCCCCATCTTCCCTAGCGATTTCCGCAGCAATCGACTTCTTCGAGCATGATGATGCCCCAAGCTATACGATTGATCTGTATACTTGGCATATGTCGAACAAAAGTCGTGGGCATCGGCTGGACGACGGTTATCTGAACACCCCGCCACTCCTTCCGCTGCCATCGATTGCTGTCAGGCAAAGGATGAATCAGGGACAGGAGCTTTGTGGCTTGTCTTCGCCATCAGAGGAAAGGAGAGTTTGAAAGGATGAGGTCGAGAAGAAGGAATGTGAAATGTGAAAGCAGTCGGTAAAGTATCTGAAATTTACCTTTACCTTCTTATTTATAGCATGGATTCCTTGTACTGTACGTTGTGGTACGCCATTTGGTTGCCCTGTTACGTCCTCGATACCCTCATAATTTACAGAAACGTTTCATGACAAGTCACAGCCTATGGAGATGAAACGACCACTAGCCTCCTCAAGGAGTAATGGCTCTATTTCTGTGTCTAACGGCTCTGAAGTCTAACAACTTTGGAGACTAACGGATATATTAGCTCCTCAAAAGATCCATCTCCGAAGCCATTTCAGTGAATATCTCCACACAAAAGTTGGTCTGAAGACCCTCAATTCCTGAATGTTTCTAAGAATGGTAAAGTTTTTCAAGTTCCTCTCTAAATTCTAAGCATGAAATTATTTCTTGTGTATACTGCCCTCTTCATTGCATAGACAATTTGGAGAGAAGTATTCGAGGGGCTACTATTGGAGGGAAATTATTTCATCCTCAAGAAGAAATGAAGTCAAGAATTTTGATCTCTGAAGATCCTAAAGGCCACCAGGCCCGTCGGAATCGGAGCCCAAAACAGTGGAGGCCTCCATCAAGGCTTCGGCGCAACGGAGCCTCGCGAAGCCTCTTCACCCGAAGGGGGGTTGCCAGCGAGGACAGAAGATTTATCTTCTCACTAATTATACTAGTCTTTTACTCTTTTACCCCTATGAAGAATATTAAATAGTATCTTCTTAGTCGGTTGTAATTAGAGGGTAAAGAAGTCTTTTCCCATGTATTCGGTCTATAAATACCCCTCTTCACTCTGTAAAGGGTATCGAATACTTAGATATTCAATACACACTGCGAACTATCTCAAGCTATTATCCATCTCGAAGGCTTGGAATAGTTTACATAAACAAACACTTTGTTTGTCAGACACTTAGTTTCATAAACCTATTAGCGTAATCTTTTACGCCAACAGTTCATAACATGCCCAATCATCCTAATATGGTGTAATAGTACCAAAGGAGGTGCTTTCGAGTTTCCATTCAGAACACGAATTTTGATAAAATGTCGCCACCCGTAATGTGCAAGAATCAAAAGTTTGCTTTTAGAACAAAAAGGTACATTAACATACCCAATCATCCTAATATGGTGTAATAGTACAAAGGAGGTGTTTTTCAAGTTACCATTCAGGCACGAATGTTGCGAAAACGTCGCCACCCCTAATATGCAAGAACAAAAGTTCGCTTCCGGAACAAAAAGATTCATTAACATGCCCAATCTTCCTAATATGGTGTAATAGTACTGAAGGAGGTGTTTTTTGAGTTTCCGTTCAGAATACGAATGTTGGTAAAACGTCGCCACCCGTAATGTGAAAGAATAAAAAATTCTCCTCCAAATCAAAAAGGTAGATTAACATGCCCAATCATCCTAATATGGTGTAATAGTACAGAAGGATGTGTTTTTCGAGTTTCCGTTAAGTCACGAATTTTGTGAAAGCGTACAACCTGCCCAATCATCCTACCATGGTATAATAGTACCGAAGTAGGTGTTTTTCGAGTATCCATTCAGAACACGAATGTTGATAAAACATTGTCACCCGTAATGTGCAAGAATCAAAAGTTCGCTTCCGCAACAAAAAGGTTCATTAATATGCCCAAGCATCCAAATATGGTGGAATAGTACTGAAGGAGGTGTTTTTCGAGTTTACGTTTAGTACACGAATGTTGCGAAAACGTCGCAACCCGTAATGTGCAAGAATCAAATGTTTGCTTTCGGAACAAAAAGGTTCATTAACATGCCCAAGCATCCAAATATGGTGGAATAGTACCGAAGGAGTTGTTTCCTGAGTTTCCATTCGAGACACGAATGTAGCAAAAACGTCGCCACTCGTAATGTGCAAGAATCAAAAGTTCTCTTCCATAACAAAAAGGTTCATTAACTACCCAATCATCTTACTATGGTGGAATAGTACCGAAGGAGGTGTTTTTCGAGTTTCCATTCAGGACATGAATGTTGCAAAAAAGTCGCCACCCGTAATGTGCAAGAATAAAAAGTTCACTTCCGGAAAAAAAAGGTTCATTAACATGCCCAAGCATCCAAATATGGTGGAATAGTACTAAAGGAGGTGTTTTTTGAGTTTCCGTTTAGTACACGAATGTTGCGAAAACGTCGCAACACGTAATGTACATGAATCATATGTTTTCTTTCGGAACAAAAAGGTTCATTAACATGCCCAAGCATCCAAATATGGTGGAATAGTACCGAAGGAGTTGTTTCCTGAGTTTCCATTCGTGACACGAATGTAGCAAAACTGTCGCCACTCGTAATGTGCAAGAATCAAAAGTTCTCTTCCAGAAGAAAAAGGTTCATTAACATACCCAATCATCAAATATGGTGGAACAGTACTGAAGGAGGTGTTTTTCGAGTTTCCATTCAGGACAGGAATGTTGCGAAAACATCGCCACACGTAATGTGCGAGAATGAAAAGTTTGCTTCCGAAACAAAAAGGTTCATTAACATGCCCAAGCATCAAAATATGGTGGATTAGTACCGAAGGAGGTGTTTCTCTAGTTTCAATTCGGGACACGAATTTGAAAAAAAAAATCACCACTCGTAATGTGCAAGAATCAAAAGATCGCTATCAGAGCAAAAATGTAGATTAACATGCCCAATCGTTCTAACATGGTGTAATTGTACCGAAGGAGGTGTTTTTTGTGTTTCTGTTCTAGCATGAATGTTGATAAAACGTCGCCACCCAATATGTGGAAGAATCAAAAGTGCTCTTCCCAAACAAAAAGGTTCATTAACATTCCCAAGCATCCAAATATGGTGGAATAGTACCGAAGGAGGTGTTTTCGAGTTTTCGTTCAGGACATGAATGTTGTGAAAACGTAGCAACCCATAATGTGCAACAATCAAATGTTTGCTTCCAGAACAAAAAGGTTCATTAACATGCCCAAGCATCCAAATATGGTGGAATAGTACCGAAGGAGTTGTTTCTCGAGTTTCCATTATGGACACGATTGCTGCGAAAATGTCGCAACCCGTAATGTGCAAGAATCAAATGTTTTCTTCCGGAACAAAAAGGTCCATTAACATGCCCAAGCATCCAAATATGGTGGAATAGTACCGAAGGAGGTGTTTCTCGAGTTTCCATTCGGGACACGAATGTTGCAAAAAACGTCGCCACTCGTAATGTGCAAGAATCAAAAGTTCGCTACCGGAACAAAAAGCTAGATTAACATTCCCAATCATTCTAACATGGTGTAATAGTACCGAAGGAGGTGTTTTTTGAGTTTCCGTTCTGGCATGAATGTTGATAAAATGTCGCCACCCGTAATGTGCAAGAATCAAAAGTTCTCTTCCAGAACAAAAAGGTTCATTAACATTCCCAAGAATCCAAATATGGTGGAATAGTACCGAAGGACGTGTTTTTCGAGATTCCGTTCAGGACACAAATGTTGCTAAAACGTCGCAACCCGTAATGTGCAAGAATCAAATGTTTGCTTCTGGAACAAAAAGGTTCATTAACATGCCCAAGCATCCAGATATGGTGGAATAGAACCGAAGGAGATGTTTCTCGAGTTTCCATTAGGGACTCGAATGTTGTAAAAACATCACCACTCGTAATGTGCAAGAATGAAAAGTTCGCTTCTAGAACAAAAAGGTAGATTAACATGCCTAATCATCCTAATATGGTGTAATAGTACCAATGGAGGTGTTTTTTGAGTTTATGTTCATAACACGAATGTTGATAAAACGTCGCCACCCGTATTGTGCCAGAATCAAAAGTTCGCTTTCGGAACAAAAAGGTAGATTAACAAGCCCAATCATCCTAACATAGTGTAATTGTACAGAAGGAGGTGTTTTTCTTGTTTCCATTCAGCACACGAATGTTGTTAAAACGTCACCACTCTTAATGTGCAAGAATCAAAAGTTCGCGTCAGGAGCAAAAAGGTTTCATTAACATGCCCAAGCATCCAAATATGGTGGAATAGTACAGAAGGAGGTGTTTCTCGAGTTTCCATTCGGGACACGAATGTTGCAAAAACATCACCACTCGTAATATGAAGAATCAAAAGTTTGCTTCCAGAAAAAGGTAGATTAACATGCCCAATCATTCATACATGGTGTAATAGTACCGAAGGAGGTGTTTTTCGAGTTTCCGTTCATATCACGAATGTTGATAAAACGTCGCCACTCTTAATGTGCAATAATCAAAAGTCCGCTTCCGGAACAAAAAGGTTTCATTAACATGCCCAAGCATCCAAATATGGTGGAATAGTACCGAAGGATGTGTTTCTCGAGTATTCATTCGGGACACGAATGTTGCAAAAACATAGGCACTCGTAATGTGCAAGAATCAAAATTTCGCTTCTAGAACAAAAAGGTAGACTAAAAATCTCAATCAACCTAACATAGTGAAAAAGTACCGAAGGATGTGTTTTTTGAGTTTCCGTTCAACACACGAATGTTGTTAAAACGTCACCAATCTTAATGTGGAAGAATCAAAAGTTCGCTTCAGGAACAAAAAGGTTTTCATTAACATGCCCAAGAATCCAAATATGGTGGAATAGTACCGAAGGAGGTGTTTTTCGAGTTTTTGTTCAGGACACGAATGTTGTGAAAACGTCGCAACCCATAATGTGCAACAATCAAATGTTTGCTTACAGAACAAAAAGGTTCATTAACCACTCGCAATATGCAAGAATCAAAAGTTCGTTTCCGTAACAAAAAGGTTCATTATCATGCCCAAGTTTCCAAATATGGTGGACTAGTACCGAAGGATGTGTTTCTCGAGTATCCATTTGGGATAGTAATGTTGCAAAAACATAGGCACTCGTAATGTGCAAGAATCAAAAGTTTGCTTCCAGAAAAAGGTAGATTAACATGCCCAATCATTCATACATGGTGTAATAGTACCAAAGGAGGTGTTTTTCGAGTTTCCGTTCATATCACGAATGTTGATAAAACGTCGCCACTCTTAATGTGCAATAATCAAAAGTCCGCTTCCGGAACTAAAAGGTTTCATTAACATGCCCAAGCATCCAAATATGGTGGAATAGTACCGAAGGATGTGTTTCTCGAGTATCCATTCGGGACACGAATGTTGCAAAAACATAAGCACTCGTAATGTTCAAGAATCAAAAGTTCGCTTCCGGAACAAAAAGGTAGATTAACAAGCCCAATCATCCTGACATAGTGTAAAAGTACCGAAGGAGGTGTTTTTCTTATTTCCATTCAGCACACGAATGTTGTTAAAATGTCACCTCTCTTAATGTGCAAGAATCAAAAGTTCGCGTCAGGAGCAAAAAGGTTTCATTAATATGCCCAAGCATCCAAATATGGTGGATTAGTACCGAAGGAGGTGTTTCTCTAGTTTCAATTCGGGACACGAATTTGAAAAAAATATCGCCACTCGTAATGTGCAAGAATCAAAAGTTCGCTACCGGAGCAAAAATGTAGATTAACATTGCCAATCGTTCTAACATGGTGTAATAGTACCGAAGGAGGTGTTTTTTGTGTTTCTGTTCAAGCATGAATGTTGATAAAACGTCGCCACCCAATATGTGCAAGAATCAAAAGTGCTCTTCCCAAACAAAAAGGTTCATTAACATTCCCAAGCATTCAAATATGGTGGAATAGTACCGAAGGAGGTGTTTTTCGAGTTTTCGTTCAGGACACGAATGTTGTGAAAACGTCGCAACCCATAATGTGCAACAATCAAATGTTTGCTTACAGAACAAAAAGGTTCATTAACATGCCCAAGCATCCAAATACGGTGGAATAGTACCGAAGGAGTTGTTTCTTGAGTTTCCATTCGGGACACGAATGTTGCAAAAACGTCGCCACTCGTAATGTGTAAGAATCAAAAGTTCCCTTCTAGAACAAAAAGGTTCATTAACATTCCCAAGAATCAAAATATGGTGGAATAGTACTGAAGGAGGTGTTTTTTGAGTTTCTGTTCTGGACACGATTGCTGCGAAAACGTCACAACCCGTAATGTGCAAGAATCAAATGTTTTCTTCCGGAACAAAAAGGTTCATTGACATGCCCAAGCATCCAAATATGGTGGAATAGTACCGAAGGAGGTGTTTCTCGAGTTTCCATTCGGGACACGAATGTTGCAAAAAATGTCGCCACTCGTAATGTGCAAGAATCAAAAGTTCACTACCAGAAAAAAGGTAGATTAACCTACCCAATCATCATAATATGGTGTAATAGTACCGAAGGAGGTGTTTTTTGAGTTTTCGTTCAGGACACGAATGTTGGGAAAATTTCGCTACCCGTAAAGTGCAAGAATCAAATGTTTTCTTCTGGAACAAAAATGTCCATAAACATGCCCAAGCATCCAAATATGGTGGAATAGTACTGAAGGAGGTGTTTCTCAAGTTTCCATTCGGGACACGAATTTCGCAAAAAACGTCGCCACTCGTAATGTGCAAGAATAAAAAGTTCGCTACCTGAGCAACAAGGTAGATTAACATGCCCAATCATTCTAACTTGGTGTAATAGTACCGAAGGAGATGTTTTTTGAGTTTCCGTTCTGGCATGAATGTTGATAAAATGTCGCCACCCGCAATATGCAAGAATCAAAAGTTCTCTTCCCGAAAAAAAGGTTCATTATCATTCCCAAGCATCCAAATATGGTGGAATAGTACCAAAGGAGGTGTTTTTCGAGTTTCCGTTCAGGACACGAATGTTGCGAAAACGTCGCAACCCGTAATGTGCTAGAATCAAATGTTTGCTTCTGGAACAAAAAGGTTCATTAACATGCCCAAGCATCCAAATATGGTGGAATAGTATCGAAGGAGTTGTTTCTTAAGTTTTCATTCAGGACACGAATGCTGCAAAAATGTCGCCACTCGTAATGTGCAAGAATCAAAGTTCACTTCCGGAACAAAAATGTTCATTAACATTCCCAACAATCCAAATATGGTGGAATAGTACCGAAGGAGGGGTTTTTCGAGTTTCCGTTCAGGACACGAATTTTGCGAAAATGTCAATACCCATAATGTGCGAGAATCAAAAGTTCGCTTCCGGAACAAAAAGGTTCATTAACATGCACAAACATCCAAATATGGTGGAATAGTACCGAAGGAGGTGTTTCTCGAGTTTACATTTAGGACAAGAATGTAGCAAAAAAACGTCGCCACTTGTAATGTGCAAGAATCAAAAGTTCGCTACCGGAACAAAATGGTAGATTAACATTCCCAAGCATCCAAATATGGTGGAATAGTACCGAAGGAGGTGTTTTCGAGTTCTGTTCATGACACGAATGTTGCGAAAACATCGCAACACGTAATGTGCAAGAATAAAATGTTTTCTTTCGTAACAAAAAGATTCATTAACATGCCCAAGCATCCAAATATGGTGGAATAGTACCAAAGGAGGTGTTTCTCGAGTTTCCATTCAAGATACGAATGTTGCAAAAACATCACCAATCGGAATGTGCAAGAATCAAACATTCGCTTCTAGAACAAAAAGGTAGATTAACATGCCTAATCATCCTACTATGGTGTAATAGTACCGAAGGAGGTGTTTTTCGAGTTTCCGTTCAGAACACGAATGTTGATAAAACGTCGCCACCTGAAATATGCAAGAATCAAACGTTTGTTTCCAGAACAAAAAAAGTAGATTAACAAGCCAAATCATCCTAATATGGTGTAATAGTACCGAAGGAGGTGTTTTTCCAGTTTCCGTTTAGGACACAAATGTTGCGAAAACATCGCAACCCGTAATGTGCAAGAATCAAAAGTTTGCTTCCGAAACAAAAAGGTTCATTAACATACCCAAGCATCCAAATATAGTGGAATAGTACCGAAGGAATTATTTCTCGAGTTTCCATTCGGGACACGAATGTTGCAAAAATGTCGCCACTCATAATCTACAATAATCAAAAGTTTCCTCCCGTAACAAAAAGGTAGATTAACTTGCCCAATCATCTTAATATGGTGTAATAGTAACGAGGGAGGTGTTTTTCGAGTCTTCGTTCAGGGCACGAATATTGCGAAAACGTCGCCACCCGTAATGTGCAAGAATGAAAAGTTCACTTCCAGAACAAAAAGGTTCATTAACATGCCTAAGCATCCAAATATGGTGGAATAGTACCGGAGGAGGTGCTTCTCGAGTTTCCATTCGGGACACGAATGTTTCAAAATTGTCACTAATCATAATTTGCAAGAATCAAAAGTTCGCATCCAGAACAATAAAATGTTCATTAACATGCCCAATCGTCCTAATTTGGTGTAATAGTACCTAAGGAGCTATTTTTCAAGTTTTCATTCAGAACACGAATATTGATAAAACATCGCCACCCGTAATGTGCAAGAATAAAAAGTTCGCTTCTGGAAAAAAAGGTAGATTAACCTGCCCAATCATCCTAATATGTTGAAATAGTACCGAAGGAGGTAATTTTTGAGTTTCCGCTCTGGACACTAATGATGGGAAAACGTCGCAACCCGTAATGTGCAAGAATAAAAAGTTTGCTTCCGGAACAAAAAGGTTCATAATATGCCCAATCATCCAAATATGGTGTAATAGTACCGAAGGAGGTGTTTTTCAAGTTTCCATTCATAACACGAATGTTGATAAAACATCGCCACCCATAATGTTCAAGAAACAAAAGTTTGCTTTGGGAACTGTTGGGGGAAAATGCTTCACTTTTAGGTCTTAAAGATTAACAGTTCAAAAGGACTTATCAGCTTCGGAGCTGATGGGTTCATGCTCGAAGGCGAAGGAGTCATGAAGCCGAAGGGTGCTTTGATCCATGATCCGAAGGAACCCTCCGCGCGATATGAGGTTTCGGAGCCGAATGACAGGATTGATAAGATGTTTGGCTTATCTACTTGCTTTGGGTAGATTTTACCATTTTAACCCTGTTCAGGGTACCGAATAGTTTCCACTATGTCGGTTGTAATCAAGGGGTAAATAGGTCTTTTCCTTATACGCTTTTGCCTATAAATACCCCCCTTCCTACCCTGTAATGAAAAAGGAAGACTCGGTCATTATAATACACATATTCGGACTACTTAAGCTATTATCCATTCGGAGGCTTGAGATAGTTCTTAAACGCGAACTCACTGTTTGTCTGTTCTTGATCCTAGAGAACCTGTTAGCGTAATCTTTTGCGCCAACAGTTGGCGCCGTCCATGGGGAGCCTAGTTCTAAAAGCTAGTTCTCTACTGCTGACTGCACTTCGAAGAGCACTTACGGAGGGAGCCTCGGAGTCCCAAGATTCCGCGCTCCCTTCGGTAAGGGGCTTCCTAGTGCGGTTCGAAGGCCTTCGCCCGCCTTCCCAGAACAGTCAAAGCCCTCGGTCTTCGGACCTCTCCGTTACTAGCTATGCCGCCCAAGCGAAGCCAAGCCTCTGGTCCTCTCCGAAGGTCCCCTCGGACCAACGGAGCCGGACCCTCAGCTGTTCCAAAGGTCCCCTCGGACCAACGGAGCCGGACCCTCAGCTGTTCCAAACTGATTATCTCAGTTCCCAAGACCCGGAGCTACCCTTCGGCGAAGACGAAGACCTTCCTGAGGGCGAAGCTACGCAGTTAGCACGACTTCAGGAGGAAGTGGCTCGATGGAGGCAGGAGGCCGCGGATCGCCTCCGCTCCCAAACCTCCACCGTGACTCCAGAAGGGCCCCAAGACGGTGGTGCTCGCAACCTTCCAGAAGCTGTTCAAGTCCCGGAGGAGGCTGAAAACACATCTTTCGACGATGAGTCTCCGCTGCATTCGGACTTGCAAAGAGTGCCCTTCGATCCTAGGTTCAAGGCCTCGAAGTTGCACAAATACTTCGGCGGGTCAGACCCCGGATAATTCGCTCGCTCGTACGCCCTAGCGATAGAAGCAAGTGGAGGGGTGTGTAACACTATGGCAAAGTGTTTCCCCCTCGCTCTCGAAGGTGTGGCGCTCTGATGGTTCTGGTCCTTGAAGCCAGGATCGATCAGATCTTAGGAGCAGTTGAAGAGGAAGTTCGTAAGCAACTTCCAGGGTACCTTTGTGGCTCCAATGTCGATAGGGAGCTTGTTCCAGGTGAAGCAGCGAGTGGGAGAAACACTTCGGGAGTACTTCACGTGCTTCGCCCACACCAAGTCGCAGATCAAGGGCCTGTCTACCTCCTCGGTAGTCGACACCACCCGCGAAGGGGTACTGAACCCCGATCTCCTCAGCAAACTCCATTGGAAGCTCGTGTCATCCGTGGCATAGCTGATCGCATACTTCAAGCAGCATGCCAAGGCGGAGGAAGGCTGCCTTCGACGGGCCGTAGCACCTGCACCTACCCTCCGAGAAGTGAAGATGGAGCCTGAAGCCTCAGCTTCTCTACAACCCCTTCAAGACAATCGCTTTGGGGATCACAGGCCAGGAAAGAAGCATTTTCCGTTCGGAGATGTTAAGCATCGCACCATCCATTCCGAAGGCACCTGCCAGTTATTAGCAGGCGCAAGGCTTCAAGGCTGGAGCGCCGAAGCCTCAAGAAAGAGTATCTGGCACGCGCCAAAGTTTTTTCTGCTACGTGCATGGCGATAATAGAAGCCATGACACGAAGGACTGCAAGGCGGTGTTAGCCCTTTGGGGCGACTACTTAGGGCAAAAAGTACTGGGAGGGGTACTTCAGATCGAGCCCCACCAGCGGCACGGTCGGAGCCTGTGCAAATCGTGGCCCGAGCCGGTGACCCCGAAGCCTCTATGTGACTGTCGGTGGCCAACATTATGCCACCACCAAAGCAGGAAGACCCCCAAGACCGCATCAAGTGAGTAGTCCTGCCCATCTCCGGAGGGGGGACCCTCGGTAACATGTCCAAGAGGCAGCGACATGAATACATCCGCGAAGTAGGGAATATTGGGACTTCGAGTTCCGCGGAGGGAATGCCAGAATGGTCCCATGTGCCCATCTCTTTTACTGCAAGTGATGCCGCGGGGGTGAAGTTCCCCCATGCTGACCCCTTGGTCATTTCCGCAGATATAGCAGGGGTGGAAGTCCGAAGGATCCTGGTAGACGGTGGGAGCTCCGCCGACATACTTTTCGTCTAGGCCTTCGATCAAATGTGCATACCTCGGAAGCATCTGCTTCCAGCGGCCCGACCACTTCAAGGCTTCGCAGGTCCACCTCTCGATGCCCTTGGCCAAATAGGCCTCGAGGTTGCTTTCCGAGAGGGGCCTTTGGCCAGGGTGCAGGAGGTGATCTTCGATGTCGTGGACGCCCCTTATGCTTACAACGCGATCTTCGGGCGAGGGATGCTGAACCAATTCGGAGCTATAGCACATCACAACTATCTCTGTCTCAAAATGCCCACGCAAGGATGGAGTATGGTCACGGCCAGCCGTTGGACCCCCGGCAAGTACACAATGTGACGGACCATGCAGAAGAGGGGTCTTTGAACTCTTCGAAGGGGCTCTCCCTTAAGCTAAGCCCAGAAGGTGATGTCGTGACAAAGATAATTTCGAAGGATGGCAAAGAATACCCAATGCAGTTCGGCAAGGGGCTATCCCCAGAGATAGCTGCCTCCTTGGAAGAAGTCGTCAAGCAAAATTTGTACGTCTTTGCTTGGACTGACGAAGACATCACCGTGGTTGATCGGAGTATCATCGAGCACAGCTTGCTCGTCAACCCGAAGGCTAGGCCAGTGCGCCAGGGGCTCCGTAAGCTATCTGCGGAAAGGGCAGGCCTCGCCAAGATCGAAGTATTGAAATTGCTAAAGGCCAGCATCATCAGGGAGGTAGCCCATACCGAGTGGTTGGCGAACCCTGTTTTTGTAAGGAAGGACTCGAACAAGTGGGGCATGTGTATTGACTTTACTTCATTAAATAAAGCATGCCCACGAGACCCCTACCCGATGCCCTGAATAGACCAGCTGGTGGATTCCACAGCTAGCTCCGAATTGCTAAGCTTCCTCGATGCTTACTCCGGGTATCATCAAGTCTGGCTAAAGCGCGAAGACGAAGCCAAGACAAGTTTTATAAATCCTTATGGAGTATTTTGTTATGTAAGAATGCCTTTTGGCTTGTGGAATGCTAGAGCCACATTTTCACGTTTAATAGCGAGGACTCTAGGTCACCAAATAGGCCGAAATGTCAAAGCCTATATGGATGACATTGTAATAATGAGTGCTCAAAAGCACCAGCATAGTCTAGACCTAGATGAAATGTTTGAGAGCCTCCGAGCATGTGGAGTATGCCTCAACCCTGAAAAATGTATATTCGGAGCGTAAGCAGGAAAACTACTAGGGTATTTAGTTTCGAGCAGGGGAATCGAAGCTAGCCCAATGTAGATAAGTGCACTGCAAAGAGTGGCTCCACCAGGGAATTTGAAGCAAGTCCAGAAGCTAGCAGGAAGGCTCACAACTCTTAGTAGATTCATGGCCAGGTCAACAGAGCGAAGCCTCCCAATTTTCAAAGCCCTAAAGGGGTCCGAAAGCTTCAATTGGACGCCGGAGTGACAGAAGAGCTTCGATGATATCAAAGAATACCTCGGAAGCCTGCCAACGCTTACTGTGCCCCTCCCGGAGGAAACACTCCTCCTTTATCTTGCAGCAACAGGCTCCGCAGTAAGTGCAGTACTGGTCAGGGAAGTTGAACTTAAGGGAAGGCTGGTGCAGAACCCAGTTTTTTTTGTTTCAGAAGCTTTGTCCGGAGCTAAGATTAGATACTCCGTGCTCGAGAAATTTGCTTATGCCCTGGTAATGGCCTCGCGGAAGCTAAGACATTACTTTCTGGCGCATAACCTAATTGTTCCTACCTCGTACCCTCTTGGTGATATGCTCCAAAGCAAAGATTCTACGGGTAGGATCGGAAAATGGGCTGTCGAGCTAGACCCCATCGAAATCTCCTTCATGGCAAGAACAGCTGTTAAATCCCAAATCATACCTGACTTCGTGGCAGAGTGGACTCCATCTGTAGTTTGGGCTCCGGAGGAGCCCTCCGAAGGTTAATGGACAATATTTTCTAACGGAGCTTATCAGGCATCTGGGGCCGGAGCAAGAGCGGTCATTATATCACCGTCAGGGCAAAAGGCCATGTATTCTGCGAGGCTCAACTTTAAGACCACCAGTAACATCGCAAAATACGAAGGGGTCCTGCTAGGCCTCCGAAAGGCAAAGGCACTTGGAGCATCAAGGATAATAATTAAAACAGATTCCCAAGTCATCGCAAGACATGTCGATAAAAGCTTCCAAGCAAAGAACCCGCATCTAGCGAAGTATCTGGAGGAAATCCACAAGACCGAAGCAGCATTCAAAGGATTTATTGTTCGAAGCATCCCTCGAGCAGATAATCAACTTGCAGACATTCTAGCAAAGGCTGCAGCCGGAGCGTTGGACCTCCCAGAGGGTGCTTTTTATGAAGAACTAGTCAAGCCTGCAGTCGATCAATTACTCTCCACAGAAGTCCTTTGCATTCTAGCTGTAGATTGGCGAGCTCCGATAATGGATGTCTTGCAAGGTAGTGCAGATCCTTCAGAAGGTCCAGATTCCCGAAGGTTACAAGCAAGGGTTCGAAATTATAAGCTTGTTGATGGAATGTTGTACAAGGCCGGAGTGTGCTCTCCTTTACTCCGATGCATCTCCCAGCCTGAAGACCAAGACATACCCAGGACATTCACGAAGGTTTGTGTGGAAGCCACTTAGCCCCTGGCACCCTAGCAGGCAAAACACTTCGGCAGGGGCTATACTGGCTGACAATTGTGAGAAATGCGGAGGAGTTGGTCCGAACCAGCTAAGGATGCTAGTGGATGGGAAGACGAAGCCACTGTCCGCTAGTACCACTTCAAGTTATTTGATGGGGGATTGGTCCCGATCTTCCTCTAGGTAAAGGATAAACTTGGGTTGGTGGAGAATCTCGACGTTGGCGATCCAAGGCTCCGGTCCGGCGGATCAAAACCTTGCAATCGTTACACCACTATCTCCGTTGGTTATCAACCACGCAGAACGCGATTGACCTCGCCACGAAGGCTAATTCCTGCAAGCGAACCCAACAACACAAGCAAGAACAGGAAGGATACAAATCGAATGCCAAAACACAGACAAACGATGATAAGGTGAGGTTTCGCAAACGCCAATGCAGCAGCCAATCGGTCCGGTGCAAGAGGCGGGATCTAAACACACAAGTGTAGATGCAAACAAAGCAAAACCTAACCCTAGAATTGGCTGGCGTGAGAATATATAGGGCGGCGGCCTGTGGAAGGCGAACAGACATGGGCTGTGGGCTAGAAGACGTACAGACTCAGACTATGGCCAACATGGCCCAGTTCTGTCACGCAGTACTGTTTTAAATACACAGGACGACTCGAGACTCCAAATGATGTGAAACCAACGGCAAACGATCCGTCTTCTCCTTAGCTTTCCGAAAAGTCAAAGAACGCGCCAATCGGACTTCGTATGAGGAAGTTATGCCCATTTTGGTGCAGGGTGGTCGATGTAGTCCGAACCAGCGAAATCTTGACTTCAAACATCCGTGCGGCTCCGTCTTCAACTCCAATTCTTCTATTCCATTTCCCATGTTCCTAAGCAACAAAATATAACTAGTATTCAGTAGCATCTCATCCAAACAAATATTAACATAGTTGCTAAGGAAAGAATTAACCTCATGGTCCAAGCGACGGACACGGGCGCGTGTGATTCGTCCTAGTAACTGACTTGTAGGTGGAGGCTCCATGTGTGTATCATGTGAAGTGATGTCCTCATCATCCTCCCCCCTCTTGAATTGGAGTCGTCCTCGACTCAAGCTCATCGTCAGCTCCCAAATAGGGTTTTAAATCATCAGCACGGGGCATCAATTTAAACTTTCTCAAATCAGAAAAATGATCCTTGCGCAAGTACAACCAAACAAGATCTCCTGGTTTGAAAAACATCTTCTTTCTTCCTTTATTCGTCCTTTGAGCAAAATAGCGTGCCTTCTTTTCTATAACTTCCTTGGTCTTCAGATGCATAGCTTTCACAAAATCTGCACGCTTAGTTGCCTCTATGTTTGCTCTCTCTTGAAAAGGAAGTGGCAGCAAATCAAGTGTTGTGATTGGCTTAAAACCATACACCACTTCAGACGGGCACAATTGTGTTGTTGAGTGGACAGCTCTATTGTATGCAAATTCAACATGTGGAAGACAGTCCTCCCATTCTTTCAAGTTCTTCTCAATCATTGTTCGCAGCAACATGGAGAGTGTACGGATTACCACCTTTGTTTGACCATCAGTTTGCGGGTGACAAGTTGTTGAAAATAGCAATTTTGTGCCAAGCTTGGCCCACATTGTCTTCCAAAAGTAACTCATAAACTTCACATCATGATCTGAAACAATGGCTCTAGGCATCTCGTGCAATCTCACAATTTCCCTGAAAAATAAATCAGCAATATGTGAAGCATCGTTGGTCTTGTGACAGGGAATAAAGTGTGCCATTTTAGAAAACCTATCCACTCTTACAAATATGGAGTCTCTCCCCCTCTTTGTCCTAGGCAATCCCTCAATAAAGTCCATGCTAATATCTCCCCAAGGTGCACTAGAAACAGGAAGTGGAGTATACAAACCATATGGGTTAAGTTTGGACTTAGCTTTATGGTATGTGGCACAACGCTGCACAAATCGTTCAACATCTCTCCGCATCTTTAGCCAATAAAAATTATTGGACAGCAGGGCCAAAGTCTTTTCTCTCCCAAAATGTTCTATTAATCCACCGCCATGTGATTCCTGCAACAACAGCAAATGTACGGACGAATCTGGAACACATAGCTTGTTAGCATGGGACAAGAAACCGTCATAAACATGAAATGTTTTCCAGTCTTTCCCCTCATTACATTTAGTGTATGGTTCAGCAAATTTTTATCTACAACATACAAATCTTTCAAACTTTCCAAATCTGGAACGTCAATATCAAGTTGAGATAAAAGAACAATCCTACGAGATAATACATCAGCAACCACACTTTCTTTGCCATTCTTGTATTTCACAATGTATGGGAAAGATTCAATAAATTCAACCCATTTAACATGTCTACGGTTCAGGTTCAGTTCAGCTTGCCCTCTCAAATATTTTAGTGCTTCATGATCAGAATGTATAATAAACTCCTTAGGCAAAAGGTAATGTCGCCAAGTCTTAAGCACACGCACTAAGGCATATAATTCACACTCATAGGTAAAATAATTCAATTGTGGACCATGCAATTTCTCACTAGAATAGGTCACGGGTTTACCTTCTTGTAGCAGCACACCTCCTATTCCAACACCACTAGCATCACATTCTAACTCAACAGGCTTACTGAAGTCGGGTAGCTGAAGTAGAGGTGCATGTGTAAGGCGATCCTTGAGTGGGGCAAAAGCTTGTTCTTGCACTGGCTTCCAAGAAAAAGTAACTCCCTTCTTGGTTAACTCGGGTAAAGGGCCAGCTATGGTGCTAAAATCTTTCACAAAACGCCGGTAGAAACCTGCAAGACCAAGAAAACTTCGTACTGCAAGGTTAGTTTTAGTGGCAAGCATGACACGTCCTTTCAGATTAATAGCTTGTGATGAAGAAGGAGACACAACTTTATCTTTTTGTTGCCTCGAAAGCGTTTTAACTACTTGCTGATTTTCAGAAAGTTGTGTGCTCTTTTGTGCGTCCCTAGCACGTTTTTCTTGTTCAAATTTCATAATTTCAGCAGGAGTCATAGGAAGCAATGTAACTTTCTTTCCTTTATACATAAATGTGTACTTATTGCTCCTACCATGGTGTGTAGCATCATTATCATATACCCAAGGTCTACCAAGTAATAGAGAACATGCTTGCATTGGTACTACATCAAAATCAGCACTTCCGAAGTATATACCAATGGAAAATTTGATGTGAACAGTTTGTGTTACCTTGACCTTACCGCTGTCGTTGAGCCATTGCACATGGTAAGGGTGTGGATGTGCACGTGTGGGAAGTTGAAGCTTAGTTACCACGTCGAGGCTCACCAAATTGTTGCAACTACCGCTGTCGATGATGACACGCGCACGACGGTTATTGACGAGGAAGATGGTCTGAAATATATTGTTCCATTGTGCCTGGTCGTCGTGGTCCATGTGAGTGCTCAAATCACGTTGTACAATAAGTGCTGCCATGTTAGTGAAAAGATAAAGCAACAAAGAATAATCCTTATGTAAACAGCTAGGTGGGGTGGTGGGTGTGGGGTGGAAGCAATCCGTCAAGCACCTTACCCACGCTTGCAAGTGTTCTTACCACGCCGCAGTGAGGTGACCGGCCTACAGGTGATGAACCAAGTGGAGGGTGGTGTACAATTGCAAGAAATGAACCTGTCCTGACCAAGAGAAAGGTGTAGCTTGGAAGGCAAAGTGAGTAGCAAGGATTAGCGATAATAATAACAATTAAACCAAGTTCAATAAGTATTCCCTAGTACTCGTCAAAGTTGCTGGCCGTAGTGCTCCCAAAGTGAAAGTTCAAGCAATAGAGGGAAACTATGTGCCCAAAAATCAAAAAGGAAGCAAAAACAGGTCAAAATGAGCTCTCTATAGATCGGACAAGGGATCGGACAAGAGATCGGACAAGGGTATGTGCAAATTTTTTTTTTCTGCTGCTGCTCGGATCGGACAAGAGTTCGGACAAAGGTTCAGACAAGAGATCGGACAAGCAACGAACAGCCAAAGACTGCCTCAGATTGGACAAGAGTTCGGACAAGAGTTTGGACAAGAGATCGGACAAGCAACAAACAGCCAATGCCTGCCTCAGATCGGACAAGTGTTCGGACAGGAGTTCGGACAAGAGTTCGGACAAGCAACAAACAGGACCGCTTCTCTCTTTTTTTTATACTAGTTGAGTACCCGTGCGTTGCAACGGAAAAATATAACATTAAAAAATATTTTGCAAATGATATAAATAATTTAAAACATGATAAAGTAGTATTTATGATAATTCAGATACAACTTTATTGTATAAACGCATCTATGGTACACTTGTTAGTGAAAAAAGAAAAGAGTAGGGTGCACATCACCACGAACTCATTCTTTTAAGAAAATAGAGGGTCATGACACGATGACACCGTACAAATGCAAACCCATTACTTACGCTGTTTTAGTTCTTTAATCATGAGGCAACACAAACAAGAAATCGTCTCTCTCTACACCCAACTAAAAACCTCAGGATATCTTATGAATCCGAAGCAAGTTATGTCCTTTACATGTCCTCCGAAATGGATTTCACCAAATCGAAAAAATTCCATGGTTGGACCAATACTTACAGCGGTTGCCATCAGTGGCGGAGCTAGAGTAAAATTGATGGGGGTGCACAGCTTTAAGCGGTACACCATATTATATCTGAGGGGGTGCACAAAAGGTGAAAAAATACCAATAATAGCTTAAAAAAATTTTGCACGGGGTTACTGGGAACCCCCAAGCGATAGTTTGGCTCCGCCCCTGGTTGCCATTACAACAAAGGGTTGAGTCCTAAATACATCGGAGAGCGGTACATTTCGTCGGTCCGGTTTCGGTAAGGGTGAGCATAAATTAACCGAAAATCGAACCGAACCAAAAAAGAATTCATTTCGATTTTTTTAAAAAAATCATCTTTAATTTTGAAAGTGTTTGGTGTACAGTTTTTGGTTCGGCAAAATCAAAAAAAAACATAGAACCGAACTGATCTACATTCACACTCAGAATTGAATGCGATCTGCAAGTGTCAGCCCATCAACCGTGTGCTAGAAACCAAGCCCAGCTAGCCCAAAAAAATATCTCGTAGGAAACCCTACCTACTACCCCGCACTGGCCCGTAGTCCTGCACAGCTACACGACCACAGGACGTCGTCGCCGACCCGCTGTTGTCCAGGCACTGCGCACGCCGCTTGCTGTCGTGCTCTCCCTTGGCCATCGCACGCACCATGCGCTCCGCACCCACCCTCCTAGCCATCGTGCCCGTCGGATCTCCTCGCCTAGGCTACCATCCCGCTTTCTAGTCATTGCGCCCGTCGAGTCCGGCCGCCCAGGCCACCGCCGGGTCAGCGCGGCCAGCGCCGCCGTCCGGCATCTTCCAGTCTTCCAAGTCACGCCAACTCCTTTTCTCCCTCGTTCTCCGAAGTGGCCGCGTCGCCGACCACCCACCCTGGTGCGTGTTCCGGAAATCGGGTCCATGAAAAGGGGAGCGCTGGAGCCAAACCTGATGATGGGTATGCCCTTGTGGAGCCAAGAGTAGGTGTCGATGGCCACCGTCTGCCCCCTCATCACCTCCACCCTGATGGACGCCATGAAGCTTGATGGACTTCAGCTGCGGCAGCAACCCCTAGATCCCCATTGTCGCATGTCCACCTCTATCTCTCCCGGGCATCACCGTGAACGGAGAAGCGATCTTGCTCCCTAGTGCGCTTGAGCACGACGGCGGTGTGACGCTCGACACGGCCACGCCGTACACCATCCTGCAGCACGATGTGTACCACCCGTTCGCTGCGGCGTTCACGAAGGTGACGGCACGGTTACCACGCATGCCAAGATGAGGATGTTCAACCATGGCGTCCCTGTGCGCTTCGTTTAGTCGGTGGCCCACCTGTTGGAGATGGTAGTAGGGTGGCAGACTCACCACCACTACCATCTTTTTAAGTAGTATAGATTTTTTTTCTCCTTTTTTTTTCACTCTATTTTTTTTGAACAAGGATGACCAGAGATACAACCACAAAAATTGGCACCTACAACTGAGGTGGGATGTGGCTCACAAAAATTCAAACAAGTTCGCTGTCCGGCGAGCAAAAACTTTGTCCAATTTTTTTCTTTATCTTCCTGATTTTTTTGGCGAGTTTGGTGAGGGCTAACCGGCGTAGACCGCCCTTGCCTGGCATCTCCTCTGTAAACTGGATCTCTTCTCTTAGGTTAAACAACCGAATCTCCTAGCTCTCGATCAAACCCTTATCCCAATCGACATCCAGAAAGGAAGCCATCGAAATCGTCTGATTTTAGCATGAAAGGCTATATTAATCGTTCAATTTCATTCACTCGCGGACGGGTCAGGAACACGCTCAAAAAATTTCAGATTTTTCTGCCAAACGAGCGAAAAGTTATGCCTGTTTTACCGAAGGGGGGTCACAAAGACTGGATGTAGAAAACAAAATAGGGTTCTGGAGGAGGGGGTTTCGGTGGGGAAATTTTGTTGAGACACAAGAACAACTACTACTCAAACGACACAAAGGGATTACTAAACCAGCAACAAGACTCGACCAAGAACACGAACTCAACAAAGTTAAAACTGAAATTAAAATTGCAAGGCACAAAGGGGTTCTCGGTGGGGAATTTTTTTTGGTGCGGTTTTCTGGACTCTGGGTAAAACAAAAGCAGATCGAGATTACCTAACGGGAAAACTGAGCTCTGATACCAACTGATGGGGGATTGGTCCCGATCTTCTGCTAGGTAAAGGATAAACTTGGGTTGGTGGAGAATCTCGACGTTGGCGATCCAAGGCTCCGGTCCGGCGGATCAAAACCTTGCAATCGTTACACCACTGTCTCCGTTGGTTATCAACCACGCAGAACGCGATTGACCTCGCCACGAAGGCTAATTCCTGCAAGCGAACCCAAGAACACAAGCAAGAACAGGAAGGATACAAATCGAATGCCAAAACACAGACAAACGATGATAAGGTGAGGTTTCGCAAACGCCAATGCAGCAGCCAACCGGTCCGGTGCAAGAGGCGGGATCTAAACACACAAGTGTAGATGCAAACAAAGAAAAACCTAACCCTAGAATTGGCTGGCATGAGAATATATAGGGCGGCGGCCTGTGGAAGGCGAACAGACATGGGCTGTGGGCTAGAAGACGTACAGACTCAGACTATGGCCAACATGGCCCAGTTCTGTCACGCTGTACTGTTTTAAATACACAGGACGACTCGAGACTCCAAATGATGTGAAACCAACGGCAAAAGATCCGTCTTCTCCTTAGCTTTCCGAAAAGTCAAAGAACGCGCCAATCGGACTTCGTATGAGGAAGTTATGCCCATTTTGGTGCAGGGTGGTCGATGTAGTCCGAACCAGCGAAATCTTGACTTCAAACATCCGTGCGGCTCCGTCTTCAACTCCAATTCTTCTATTCCATTTCCCATGTTCCTAAGCAACAAAATATAACTAGTATTCAGTAGCATCTCATCCAAACAAATATTAACATAGTTGCTAAGGAAAGAATTAACCTCATGGTCCAAGCGACGGACACGGGCGCGTGTGATTCGTCCTAGTAACTGACTTGTAGGTGGAGGCTCCATGTGTGTATCATGTGAAGTGATGTCCTCATCATTATTGCCCAGGTGTGGCCAATGGCTCGGTGGGGCATGGACCTCATAGGCCCTTTCCCAATGGCCAAAAGCAGCTTGAAGTTTACAGTGGTAGCAATCGAGTATTTTTCAAAGTGCGTCGAAGCAAAACCATTGACTGCTATCACTTTAAAGAATGTGCAAAAGTTTTTCTGGCAAAATATTATATGCAGGTTCGAAGTGCCAAGGGAACTAACCGTGGATAATGGAACCCAGTTCGAAGCTGACACATTCAAAGAATTTTGTAAAGAACTAGGCATTAAGTTATGCTTCGTAGCCATGCGTCATCCATAGTCCAACGGAGCTGTCGAGCGAGCAATTGGGAACATCCTCTCCGGTCTAAATCGAAGGATTGTTGGGCTGGCCAAGGGGCTGTGGGTCGAAGAGCTTCCCAAGATCTTGTGGTCCATTCGAACCACTCAAACCAGGTCCACAGGCTTTACCTCATTCAGACTACTATTAGGAGATGAGGCCATGACTCCTACGGAGCTCAGGGGTGGATCCCTTCGTGTAGTGCAACCCGAAGATGAAGACGAGAGGAGCACTTCGTTGGACTTGTCAGAAGAAACAAGGCTTCGAGCTATCGCCAATCTGACGAAGTACCAAGGCCAAACAAAAACGTGGTATGACCGGAAGATAAAGCTGAACGAGCTTAGATCAGGTCATCTAGTTTTGCGATGTGTAATAGCCCCGGGGAAGCTAGGAAACAAATGGGAAGGACCATATATTATCCTACGCTCAGGGCGCCCCGGATCGTTTAAATTAGCTAATTTAGAAGGGGAAGAATTGAAACATGCATGGCATGTGGAGCACCTTAAGCGTTACTATCCTTAGGGGCTCCTTGTAATCACTTGTAAAAATTCCTTTTCTAAATGAAGTGGAGGGTCGAATTTTGTTTGCTCTTCGAATATCCCTTACTCCTGGTGGACCCATCGGGAGGACGGAGATGCTTGCAGAGTCAAGCATCTTTCCAAAGACCCGGGCAATAGCCTGCGAACCATGGGTTCAAGGGCTTCGCTGCCAGCCTACGGATTCTAGGCCCCAGCTTGTTAGGATCCGTAGAAGAGTCTAAGGTCTTTAAAAAGAGCATATTTCCGGCCCCCGGGTTCGAAGTATCTGTAAAAGAGCCGATGGTGGCCAGCCTACAGATTCCAGGCCACAGCTTGTTAGGATCCGTAGAAGAGTCTAAGGACTTTAAAAAGAGCAGATTTCTGGCCCCCGGGTTCGAAGTATCTGTAAAAGAGCCGAAGGTGGCCAGCCTATGGATTCCAGGCCCCGGCTTGTTAGGATCACTAGAAGAGTCTAAGGACTTTAAAAAGAGCAGATTTCCGGCCCCCGGGTTCGAAGCATCTATAAAAGAGTCGAAGGTGACCAAGCAATAAGGATTCAAGGCTCCGACCAATGAGACACTTTTAAAGTCCTAAGTGACTAGTATAAGAGCATGCAAAGGTAGATTCATCTCCGAAACATACAAAATCATAATACGAAACTATGTTCGAAGAACACTAGGAAAAGGTAAAATATGGCTATTAAGTGTTGTGCGAAGCATCGGTTTGTTGTGCACGTCATTGTGACCAACGGACCTTGTTGCAATGCGTAAAGGTCCCCCACCCACAAGGAGGGGTAGGAGGGTAAAGGACAAACAAGATGCTTCCGGTGCAATTCATATTAATTTAATCATACTTTTACATTAAGAGAAATTTTTGTCCAAGCCTAAGAAAAATCGGAGACCCTGTCGACCTCTAGAGCTACCTCTCCGGCTACTTTGTCCTTCAGAGCTCGAAGCCACTGGAGTTGTCCTTTTTGTTCGAGTACTTCTCTTCTTCTTCGAGGCTTGTAGTTTCTTTTGCTCCTCTTGAAGCTCGGCCCAAGTTAGAAGTCTTTCTGAGTTAGCCTCCGGATGGTCTTCGGCCTGATACTCCGAGTCAGACCAATCCATATGTTCGGAGGATGAAGATGCCTTCTCTTTTTCCCCTTCCTTGATATAAGCTAAGACTTCTTGAAAAACCTCGAGGGTTACCTCCCCTTTATCTTCGTGAGGAACAGAGAAGCGAGAGCGGTGGTAAGGCCTTAAGCTCTCGAGGCTTGCCCATTCCTTCCGGAGCCCTTCATTAAATTCCACTATTTCGAAGCCAGGTTCCGAAGGGCATGGCAGAACCTAAAAGAACAAAACACCCAAACAAGCTCTTCGTTTATAAACATTTCATTAATGCAAGGGGCTTTACAAGATTGCTTATACATAATTATCCTATAAGCTAGACCTGCGGGTCAGTTGGCGGGGCAGGAGGTGTCGGAGCTGGCGAGGCTGGAAGCGGAGGCCTTGTTTGTGCTTGCTTTTGCCGACGGGCCTCGTCGATCCAAGCTTTAGCTGCAGCCTTGTGGTCCGTCTTCCACGTTGACCGGAAAACTTCCCAAGCCGAGGCTACTTTGGGCGAAGGATGCAACAAGTCCTCGGAGGCAAAGCTTCCAGGCGTCGAACCCCCGACTAGAGCGATAGGAATCTAAAGGGCTTCGAGGTGGCAGAGAACTCCAATTCCAACGCACTGTCCGGAGATCTCTCTGTACCGGATACCGGAGCTCATCATCAGCGACGCCGCCACTTGGAACCTCTTCAGCTTCCGGTCGAGGGACTCGCTGGCCACAGCAGAAGACGAATGACACATGGTGCCAAAATATTCCAAGGTACCCTGAAGGGCATCCAAGGTACGTTCTGCTACATTGGCATTCTTCTTCTCTGTCGTCTCCAGCCCCGCAGCGGTAGCATACACTTCGGCCATCTAGGACAACAAGGAGCTCTTCTGGGACATCGCTTGCTTGAGAGAGCCTTGGAGCTCCACCAGCTGGGTGCTCGAAGTAGCCGCCGCCTGCCAGAGCTTCTCAACCTCTGCCTGGAGCACCAAGCACTCGGCTTCAACTTCGTGGGCTGAAGTCCGGAGTGAGTCGCTGTCCTACCTTGCGAGTCGGAGGGCTTCGTCGGCGTTGGACCTAGCCCTCCGCTCTTCGAGGACTTCTTCCTCCAACTGAAGGGCTCTCTCTTCGGAGCCTTTGAGTGCGGCTTGGAGGGTGGTAACCTTCCGTTTGGGTCAATTGGTTTCGACTTCATTGGAAGTCATTGCCGCTCTAGCAAGGACAAATTGCTGCAAAAGGAACAATTAAGTACTAGGTATTTACATTTACTAATTAAAAATATTTGCGGTGCTTTTTATACCTGAAGGGCAGCCCTTTCGAGGGCCATGTTGAGCCCCGGGGCCCTGGCCTCGGTCAAAACAGAGACCAAGTCGGAGTTGGCAATGTCTTGGCTTTTTTCAGCCAAAGGCTCCAAGAGCGCCCGAAGGCCCGTCCGTTGCTCCAGAAATGGAGCCAGTAGAGGAAGCCAAGACGAAGCTTGGCGATCATCTGTCGTTGCCTCTTCCTCTGAATTGCTTGCCGAAGGCTCTTTGGAAGAGGGCATCGTCGTCGAGCCGAGAGGGAGTCCGAGGCTTGACATGCTTTTGCCCCTCCCCGGCACGAAGACAGGCGGCTCGACTCCGGCGGAGGTAGCTCCTCCTTCGGTGGCTGGAGCCACGTCGGCAGGAATAGCCCCAGCCACCGAAGCCACATCAGCAGGGATGACCTCGACCACCGGAGCCACATCGACAAAAACGGCCCCTGCCACCGGGGCCGGGGTGTCTGGTGGAGTCGAGGTGTCCATCGGAACCACAACCCCCGGAGAAGCTGGAGCTTCGCGTGCCACCGGGGCTTCGTCGCCCTTCGATGTACCTACAGCATCAAGGTATTTGGTGAATATTTATAAGTAAAAATTGTGCAGGAATCAGCCAAGGTAAAAGGTTCGAAGGATACCTTCGGAGGCACCATGGGGTAAAATCGTCGGGTCCTCCAGGACTTCGTACATCCGGAGAATCTCGTCGAGGTCGTCCCCCGAAGTCCTCTCCGGTGTGTTTGTCATTGGAGCCTCAACTTCTGCCGTGACCACTCCTACTACGGGTGAGTTGGGGGCAAAGGCATCCGGCTCCGAGCTCAAGATAACGGGCGCGGGAGTGTGGGACGTGTCTACCTCCGCATCCTCTCGAGCAGAAGCTTTGGTTGGGACCCTTGCTGCATCCTCGTCGCCCTCTAGGAGGTAGTTCTCGAAGTGCTCTGCCAATCGGGTGTTGGAGCCCTTGCTCCCGGACACCTCCGAAGCTGAGCTCCGAATACCAAAAGACGAAGCAGATGAAGACGTAGTCAGTTGAGGAGGGATCTTCACCACCTTCTTCTTCTTGGTGGGAGTCTTGCTGGCCTTTTTCAGGGGCTCGGTGGCGGCTTTCCTCTTCTGAGGGGCCGCTCCGGCCGTGTTAAAATCCGGCAGAGGAGGGGGCACCATCCTGAGAGCTCCCTACACTCTATTGGAGCGCTCCCAGCTCCCCACCAGCTCCAACCTCTTCTGACTTTCAGCCACCGTAGGGGCTCCGAGGACTCGTTCGTTGGCCCTTGCTTTCTGCTCCGGAGCTAATGCCAGTGGAGCCGCTTCAAAAAGGGTAACATATTATAAGTATGTTATTTTAGTCATCTAACATATGTTTGCAAGAGTCGAAGTCTTACCTAGAGTTCGGAGCTCACCCTCCTAAGCCTTTTGAAATACTATCAGCCAGTTGGCCCCAAGTGGTAGAATCCGAAGAGCAATAAACTCTTCGGCCAGGTCGCGCATACTCATCTGGCCACCGAAGTTAGTAGCCCTGGCCGCATTGAAAGTAGGCTAGGGTTCAGAGTAACCTCCACCTCCTTTCAGAACCAGATCTCCTGAAGGGGTCCAACAAGGGGGGAGTCCTCTCCAACTTCGACGTAGAACCACCGAAGGATCCAGTTGGTATACCAACGGTCGTTGATGGCCTTCGCAGGAAAGTGCTGGGCGTGCTCCCTCAGCAGCTGGAAGTTGACACTACCAAAGGTTGTTATCACCTTAGTGTATCCGGGGCCATCTTGTGGCTTCGGCTGGCAGATGGCTTCGTGGGTGGCGGCGACGACCTCCGATCGCCCCTCGCACCATTCGGCCCGAAGCACCCATTCGAAGACAACAAGGCGGGCGATGGCATTGGGAGAAAGCTGGGGCAGGGTGATGTGGAACATATCCAATACCTCTGCTAGGAAGTCGATGGCCAGAAGCCCCAAGCCTGCCTCGAAGAAGGCCTCGAAGACCATGACCTCTCCGCTCCGTGGCCGGGGAGTTGATTCCGACCCGGGGACTCGAGTCCTCAATCCGGTCCCCAGTTTCCCTTCCACAGCCTCTTCAATGGACTTTGCGGTGCTTATGGATTGGCCGATGAGGAAGCTTTGGGGGATTTTCTTCTTGGATGGGGGGCGGAGCTCCCGGGGGTTCTTGGGCCAAGCGTCGCCCGGAGTTCCCGCCATTGCCGTTGCGGCCGAAGCCGCCCACGCTTGCCTCTGCACCAGAGTTCCCGCCGCCACTGGCACGGTGTGGCTAGTTCTCGCCATGGCTTGGTGGCTCAAGAGGTTGTGAGGGTTGAAGGTTGAAGAAAGTGAATGCAGATGCTAGGCACGGTAAAAAGTTTTGGGTAAATTCTAATCCCCTTTTTATAACCATCCGCTAGTTGCTGTGCTTCGATTGCATTCACACTGCAGGTTTGACTTCCGTCGCTGGCAGGTTGGCCCAGGGAGCGGAACGGTGTGAGTTCGCAGTAAATTTCGACCGTTACCTTTTATAGAGTGTAACGACTACTTGCGCAGTAACGGTTATAATCAAACGGTTCTTCACGACGTTTGATCTTCGTAACGTTTCTCTTTCCCACAAAGTGTTCGAAGCAGTGGTCCGAATGCCTCGGATCAGAGATCCTCCGAAAAACCGTAATGTGTTCAATTTTCTCCAATTCTCAGAATATGAAAATGTTCCTTGCGTATATTGCCTTCCTTCTATACAGGTCAAATTCGGAGAGGCATATTCGAGGGGCTACTGTTGGGGGAAAATGCTTCACTTTCAGGACTTAGAGATTAACAGTTCAAAAGGACTTATCAGCTTCGGAGCTGATGGGTTCATGCTCAAAGGCGAAGGAGTCGTGAAGCCGAAGGGTGCTTCGATCCATGATCCGAAGGAACCCTCCGCACGATATGAGGCTTCGGAGCCGAACGACAGGATTGATAAGATGTTTGGCTTATCTACTTGCTTTGGGTAGATTTTACCATTTTAACCCTGTTCAGGGTACCAAATAGTTTTCACTATGTCGGTTGTAATCAAGGGGTAAATAGATCTTTTCCTTAGACGCTTTTGCCTATAAATACCCCCCTTCCTACCCTGTAATGAAAAAGGAAGACTCAGTCATTCTAATACACATATTCGGACTACTTAAGCTATTATCCATTCAGAGGCTTGAGATAGTTCTTAAACGCGAACTCACTGTTTGTCTGTTCTTGATCCCAGAGAACCTGTTACCGTAATCTTTTGCGCCAACAGGAACAAAAGTTACATGAACATGCCTAATCATCCTAATTCAGTGTAATACTAACGAAGGAAGTGTTTTTCAAGTTTCCATTCAAGCACGAATGTTGTGAAAATGTCGCCACCCCTAATATGCAAGAATCAAAATTTTTTTTCCGGAACAAAAAGATTCATTAACATGCCCAATCATCCTAATATGGTGTAATAGTACCGAACGAGGTGTTTTTCAAGTTTTCGTTCCGTACACGAATGTCGCGAAAACGTAGCCACCCGTAATGTGCAAGAATTAAAAGTTCGCTTCCAGAACAAAAAGGTTCATTAACATGCCCAAGCATCCAAATTTGGTGGAATAGTACCAAAGGAGGTGTTTCTTGATTTTCTATTCGGGAACTGAATGTTGCAAAACATCACCACACGTAATATGACTGAATCAAAAGTTCGATTCCAGAACAAAAGGTAGATTAACATGCCCAATCATCCTAATATGGTGTAATAGTACCGAGGAGCTATTTTTCAGTTTCCGTTCAGAACACGAATGTTGATAAAACATCGCCACCCGTAAAGTGAAAGAATCAAAATTTCTCTTCCGAAAAAGGTAGATTGACCTACCCAATCATCCTAATATGGTGTCATAGTACCGAAGGAGGTGTTTTTCAAGTTTCCGTTCAGTACACGAATGTTGCGAAAACGTAGCCACCCGTAATGTGCAAAATCAAAAGTTCGCTTCCGGAACAAAAAGTTCATTAACATGCCCAAGCATCTAAATATGGTGGAATATTTCCGAAGGAGGTTTTTTTCGTGTTTCCGTTCAGCACGCGATAGTTGATAAAACGCCACCACCCGTAGTATGCAAGAATCAAAAGTTTGATTCCGAAACAAAAAGGTAGATTAACAAGCCAAATCATCCTAATATGGTGTAATAGTACTGAAGGAGGTGTTTTTCGAGTTTCCGTTGAGGACACGAATGTTGCGAAAACATCGCAACCCGTAATTTGCATGAATCAAAAGTTCTCTTCTAGAACCAAAAGGTAGATTTCGATGCCCAATCATCCTAACATGGTGTAATAGTACCGAACGAGGTGTTTTTCAATTTTCCGTTTAGAACACGAATGTTGATAAAACATCACCACCCGTAATGTGCAAGAATCAAAAGTTCGCTTTCGGAAAAAAGGTAGATTAACGTGCCCAATCATCCTAATATGGTGTAATAGTACCGAAGGAGGTGTTTTTTGAGTTTTCTTTCAGGATACGAATGATGGGAAAATGTCGCCACCAGTAATGTGCAAGAATCAAAAGTTTGCTTCCGGAACAAAAAGGTTCATAACATGCCCTGTCATCCTAATATGGAGTAATAGTATCGAAGGGGGTGTTTTTCAAGTTTCCATTCAGAACACGAATGTTGATAAAATGTCGCCACCCGTAATGTTCAAGAATCAAAAGTTTGCTTTGGAACAAAAAGTTACATTAACATGCCTAATCATCCTAATTCGGTGTAATAGTAACGAAGGAGGTGTTTTTTAAGTTTCCATTCAAGCTCGAATGTGGCGAAAATATCGCTACCCCTAATATGCAAGAATCAAAAGTTCGCTCCGGAACAAAAAGATTCATTACCATGCCCAATCATCCTGATATGGTGTAATAGTACCGAAGGAGGTGTTTTTCAAGTTTCCGTTCAGTACACGAATGTTCCGAAAACGTGGCCACCCGTAATGTGCAAGAATTAAAAGTTCGCTTCTAGAACAAAAAGGTTCATTAACATTCCCAAGCATCCAAATATGGTGGAATAGTAACGAAGGAGGTGTTTCTCGAGTTTCCATTCGGGAAATAAATGTTGCAAAAACATCACCACTCGTAATGTGCAAGAATCAAAACTTCGCTTGCAGAACAAAAGGTGGATTAACATGCCCAATCATCTTAATTTGGTGTAATAGTACCGAACGAGGTGTTTTCCAGTTTCCATTCAGAACACGAATGTTGATAAAACGTCGCGACCCGTAATGTCCAAGAAGGTAGATTAAACATCCCAATCATCATAACATGGTGTAATAGTGTCGAAGGAGGTGTTTTTCAAGTTTCCGTTCAGGACACGAAAGTTGATAAAAACTCACCTCCCGTAATGTTCAAGAATCAAAGTTCGCTTTGGGAACAATAAGTTACATTAACATGCTTAATCATCCTAATTCGGTGTAATAGTAACGAAGGAGGTGTTTTACAAGTTTCCATTCAGGCACGAATGATGCGAAAACATCGCCACCCCTAATATGCAAGAATCAAAAGTTCGCTTCCGGAACAAAAAGACTCATTAGCATGCCCAATCATCCTAATATGGTGTAATAGTACCGAAGGAGGTGCTTTTGAGTTTCCGTTCAGAACACGAATATTGATAAAACATCGCCACCCGTAATATGCAAGAATCAAAAGTTCGCTTCCGGAACAAGAAAGTAGATTAACAAGCCAAATCATCCTAATATGGTGTAATAGTACCGAAGGAGGTGTTTTTCGAGTTTCCGTTCAGGACACAAATTTTGCGAAAACGTCACCACCCGTAATGTGCAAGAATCAAAAGTTTGCTTCTGGAACAAAAAGGTTCATTAACATGCCGAAGCATCCAAATATGGTGGAATAGTACCGAATGAGGTGTTTTTCGAGTTTCCGTTCAGGACACGAATTTTGCGAAAACGTCACCACCCGTAATGTGCAAGAATCAAAAGTTCGCTTCCGGAACAAAAAGGTTCATTAACATGCACAAACATCCAAATATGTTGAAATAGTATCGAAGGAGGTCTTTCTCGAGTTTACATTCAGGACAAGAATGTAGCAAAAAAACGTCGCCACTTGTAATGTGCAAGAATCAAAAGTTCGCTACCGGAACAAAATGGTAGATTAACATGCCCAATCAATCTAACATGTTGATAAAACGGCGCCACCCGTAATGTGCAAGAATCAAAAAATCTCTTCTGGAACAAAAAGGTTCATTAACATTCCCAAGCATCCAAATATGGTGGAATAGTACCGAAGGAGGTTTTTTCGAGTTTTGTTCATGACACGAATGGTGCGAAAACTTCGCAACACGTAATGTGTAAGAATAAAATGTTTGCTTCCGTAACAAAAAGATTCATTAACATGCTCAAGCATGTAAATATGGTGGAATAGTACCGACGGAGGTGTTTCTCGAGTTTCCATTCAGGACACGAATGTTGCAAAAACATCACCAATCGGAATGTGCAAGAATCAAACATTCGCTTCCAGAACAAAAGGGTAGATTAACATGCCCAATCATCCTAATATGGTGTTATAGTACCAAGCCAAATCATCCTAATATGTAGTAATAGTACCGAAGGAGGTAGTTTTCGAGTTTCCGTTCAGGACACAAATGTTGCGAAAACATCGCAACCCGTAATGTGCAAGAATCAAAAGTTTGCTTCCGAGACAAAAAGGTTCATTAACATACCCAAGCATCCAAATATGGTGGAATAGTACCGAAGAAATTATTTCTCGAGTTTCCATTCGGGACACGAATGTTGCAAAAACGTTGCCACTCATAATCTGCAATAATCAAAAGTATCCTTCCCTAACAAAAAGGTAGATTAACTTGCCCAATCATCTTAATATGGTGTAATAGTAACGAGGGAGGTGTTTTTTGAGTCTTTGTTCAGGGCACAATTGATGCGAAAACGTCGCCACCCGTAATGTGCAAGAATGAAAAGTTCACTTCCAGAACAAAAAGGTTCATTAACATGCCTAAGCATCCAAATATGGTGGAATAGTACCGGAGGAGGTGCTTCTCGAGTTTCCATTCGGGACACGAATGTTTCAAAAATGTGACTAATCATAATTTGCAAGAATCAAAAGTTCGCATCCGGAACAAAAAATGTTCATTAACATGCCCAATCATCCTAATTTGGTGTAATTGTACCTAAGGAGCTGTTTTTCAATTTTTCATTCAGAACACGAATATTGATAAAACATCGCCACCCGTAATGTGCAAGAATCAAAAGTTCGCTTCCGGAAAAAAGGTAGATTAACCTGCCAAATCATCCTAATATGTTGTAATAGTACCAAAGGAGGTGTTTTTTGAGTTTATGTTCTGGACACGAATGATGGGAAAACATCGCAACCCGTAATGTGCAAGAATCAAAAGTTTGCTTCCGGAACAAAAAGGTTCATAATATGCCCAATCATCATAATATGGTGTAATAGTACCGAAGGAGGTGTTTTTCAAGTTTCCATTCTTACCACGAATGTTGATAAAACGTCACCACCCGTAATGTTCAAGAAACAAAAGTTTGCTTTGGCAACAAAAAGTTAGATGAACATGCCTAATCATCCTAATTCGGTGTAATACTAATGAAGGAGGTGTTTTTCAAGTTTCCATTCAAGCACGAATGTTGTGAAAATGTTGCCACCCCTAATATGCAAGAATCAAAATTTGTTTCCGGAACAAAAAGATTCATTAACATGCCCAATCATCCTAATATGGTGTAATAGTACCGAACGAGGTGTTTTTCAAGTTTTCGTTCCGTACACGAATGTCGCGAAAACGTAGCCACCCGTAATGTACAAGAATCAAAAGTTTGCTTCTAGAACAAAAAGGTTCATTAACATGCCCAAGCATCCAAATTTATTGCAATAGTACCAAAGGAGGTGTTTCTCGAGTTTCTATTCGGGAACTGAATGTTGCAAAAACATCACCACACGAAATATGACAGAATCAAAAGTTCAATTCCAGAACAAAAGGTAGATTAACATGCCCAATCATCCTAATTTGGTGTAATAGTACCGAAGGAGCTATTTTTTGAGTTTCCGTTCAGAACATGAATGTTGATAAAACGTCACCACCCGTAATGTGCAAGAATCAAAAGTTCACTTCCGAAAAAAGGTAGATTAAACATCCCAATCATCCTAATATGGTGTAATACTACCAAAGGAGGTGTTTTTCGAGTTTCCGTTCAGGATACGAATGATGGGAAATTGTCGCAACCTGTAATGTGCAAGAATCAAAAGGTTGCTTCCGGAACAAATAGGTTCATAACATGCCCAATCATCACAAGATGGTGTAATAATGCCGAAGGAGGTGTTTTTCAAGTTTCCATTTAGAACACGAAAGTTGATAAAACGTCACCACCCGTAATGTGCAAGAATCAAAAGTTTGCTTCTAGAACAAAAAGGTTCATTAACATGCCCAAGCATCCAAATAAGGTGGAATAGAACTGAAGGAGGTGTTTGTCGAGTTTACATTTGAGACACGAATGTTGGAAAAAAACATCGCCACTCGTAATGTGCAAGAATCAAAAGTTCGCTACCAGAACAAAAAGGTAGATTAACACGCCCAATCAATCTAACATGCTGTAATAGTACCGAAGGAGGTGTTTTTTGAGTTTCCATTCTAGCATGAATGTCGATAAAACGTCACCACCCGTAATGTGAAAGAATTAAAAGTTCGCTTCCAGAACAAAAAGGTTCATGTGCAAGAATCAAAAGTTCGCTTCCGGAACAAATAGGTAGATTAACAAGCCCAATCATCGTAACATAGTGTAAAAGTACCGAAGGATGTGTTTTTCGAGTTTCCGTTCAGTACACGAATGTTGTTAAAACGTCATCACTCTTAATGTGCAAGAATCAAAAGTTCGGTTCTGGAACAAAAAGGTTTCATTAACATGCCCAAGCATCCAAATATGGTGGAATAGTACCGAAGGAAGAGTTTCTCGAGTTTCCATTCGTGACACGAATGTTGCAAAAACGTCACCACTCGTAATATGCAAGAATCAAAAGTTCGCTTCCGTAACACACAGGATCATTAACTTGCCCAAGCATCCAAATATGGTGGAATAGTACCGAAAGATGTGTTTCTCGAGTATCCATTCGGGACACGAATGTTGCAAAAACATAGGCACTCGTAATGTGCAAGAATCAAAAGTTAGCTTCCGGAAAAAGGTAGATTAACATGCCCAATCATTCTAACATGGTGTAATAGTACCGAAGGAGGTGTTTTTCGAGTTACCGTTCAGAACATGAATGTTGATAAAAATTCGCCACTCTTAATGTGCAATAATCAAAAGTTCGCTTCCAGAACAAAAAGGTTTCATTAACATGCCCAAGCATCCAAATATGGTCGAATAGTACCGAAGGATGTGTTTCTTGAGTATCCATTCGGGACACGAATGTTGCAAAAACATAGGCACTCGTAATGTGCAAGAATCAAAAGTTCGCTTCCGGAAAAAAGGTAGATTAACATGCCCAATCATTCTAACATGGTGTAATAGTACAAAAGGAGGTGTATTTCAAGTTACCATTCAGAACATGAATGTTGATAAAACGTAGCCACTCTTAATGTGCAATAATCAAAAGTTCGCTTCCGGAACAAAAAGGTTTCATTAACATGCCCAAGCATCCAAATATGGTGGAATAGTTCCAAAGGATGTGTTTCTCGAGTATCCATTCGGAACACGTATGTTGCAAAAACATAGGCACTTGTAATGTGCAAGAATCAAAAGTTCGCTTCCGGAAAAAAGGTAGATTAACATGCCAATCATTCTAACATGGTGTAATAGTACCGAAGGAGGTGTTTTTCGAGTTTCCGTTCAGCACACGAATGCTGTTAAAACGTCATCACTCTTAATGTGCAAGAATCAAAAGTTCGTTTCAGGAACAAAAAGGTTTTCATTAACATGCCCAAGCATCCAAATATGGTGGAATAGTACCGAAGGAGGTGTTTCTCGAGTTTCCATTAGGGACATGAGTGTTGCAAAAATGTCGCCACTCTTAATGTGCAAGAATCAAAAGTTCGGTGTCCAAACAAAAAGGTTTTCATTAACATGCCCAAGCATCCAAATATGGTGGTATAGTACCAAGGAGGTGTTTCTCGAGTTTCCATTCGGGACACGAGTGTTGCAAAAATGTCACCACTCGTAATATGCAAGAATCAAAAGTTCGCTTCCGTAACAAAAAGGTTCATTAACATGCCCAAGCATCCAAATATAATGGAATAGTACCGAAGAATGTGTTTCTCGAGTATCCATTCGGGACACGAATGTTGCAAAAACATAGGCACTCTTAATGTGCAAGAATCAAAAGTTCGCTTCCGGAACAAAAAGGTAGATTAACAAGCCCAATCATCCTAACACAGTGTAAAAGTTCCGAAGGATGTGTTCTTTGAGTTTCCTTTCGCACACGAATGTTGTTAAAACGTCACCACTCTAAATGTGCAAGAATCAATAGTTTGGTTCCGGAACAAAAATGTTTTATTAACATGCCCAAGCATCCAAATATGGTGAAATACCGAAGGAGGTGTTTCTCGAGTTTCCATTCGGGACAAGAATGTTGCAAAAACGTCACCACTCGTAATATGCAAGAATCAAAAGTTCGCTTCCGTAACAAACAGGTTCATTAGGATGCCCAAGCATCCAAATATTGTGGAATAGTATCGAAGGATGTGTTTCTCGAGTATCCATTCGGGACACGAATGTTGCAAAAACATAGGCACTCTTAATGTGCAAGAATCAAAAGTTCGCTTCCGGAACAAAAAGGTAGATTAACAAGCCCAATCATCCTAACACAGTGTAAAAGTTCCGAAGGATGTGTTCTTTGAGTTTCCTTTCGCACACGAATGTTGTTAAAACGTCACCACTCTAAATGTGCAAGAATCAATAGTTTGGTTCCGGAACAAAAATGTTTTTATTAACATGCCCAAGCATCCAAATATGGTGAAATAGTACCGAAGGAGGTGTTTCTCGAGTTTCCATTCGGGACAAGAATGTTGCAAAAACGTCACCACTCGTAATATGCAAGAATCAAAAGTTCGCTTCCGTAACAAACAGGTTCATTAGGATGCCCAAGCATCCAAATATTGTGGAATAGTATCGAAGGATGTGTTTCTCGAGTATCCATTCGGGACATGAATGTTGCAAAAACATAGGCACTCGTAATGTGCAAGAATCAAAAGTTCGCTTCCGGAAAAAAAAAGGTAGATTAACATGCCCAATCATTCTAACATGGTTTAATAGTATCAAAGAAGGTGTTTTTCGAGTTACCGTTAAAAACACGAATGTTGATAAAACGTTGCCACTCTTAATTTGCGATAATCAAAAGTTCGCTTCCGGAACAAAAAGGTTTCATTAACATGCCCAAGCATCCAAATATGGTGGAATAGTACCAAAGGATGTTGCAAAAAATATAGGCACTCGTAATGTGCAAGAATCAAAAGTTCGCTTCCAGAACAAAAAAGTAGATTAACAAGCACAATCATCTTAACATAGTGTAAAAGTACCGAAGGAGGTGTTTTTTGAGTTTCCGTTCACAACATGAATGTTGATAAACCGTCGTCACTCTTAATGTGCAAGAATCAATAGTTCGCTTCCAGAACAAAAATGTTTCATTAACATGCCCAAGCATCCAAATATGGTGGAATAGTACCGAAGGATGTGTTTCTCGAGTATCCATTCGGGACACTGTTGCAAAAACATAGGCACTCGTAATGTGCAAGAATTAAAAGTTAGCTTCCGGAAAAAAGGTAGATTAACCGCCCGAATCATTCTAACATGCCCAAGTAATAGTACCGAAGGAGGTGTTTTTTGAGTTTCCGTTCAAAACAAGAATGTCGATAAAACATCACCACTCTTAATGTGCAAGAATCAAAAGTTCGCTTCCGGAACAAAAAGGTTTCATTAACATGCCCAAGCATCCAAATATAGTGGAATAGTACTGAAGGAGGTGTTTCTCGAGTTTCCATTCGGGACACGAATGTTGCACATAAGTCACCACTCGTAATGTGCAATAATCAAAAGTTCGCTTTCGGAATAAAAAGGTTTCATTAACATATCCCAAGCATCCAAATATGGTGGAATAGTACCAAAGAATGTGTTTCTCGAGTATCCATTTGGGACACGAATGTTGCAAAAACATAGGCACTCGTAAGGTGCAAGAATCAAAAGTTCGCTTCCGGAACAAAAAAGTAGATTAACAAGCCCAATGATCTTAACATAGTGTAAAAGTTCCGAAAGAGGTGTTTTTCGAGTTTCCGTTCAGAACACGAACGTTGATAAACCGTCGTCACTCTTAATGTGCAAGAATCAAAAGTTCACTTCCAGAACAAAAAGGTTTCATTAACATGCCCAAGCATCCAAATATGGTGGAATAGTACCGAAGGAGGTGTTTATCAAGTTTCCATTCGGGACACGAATGTTGCAAAAACGTCACCACTCGTAATATGCAAGAATAAAAATTTCGCTTCCGTAACAAAAAGGGTCATTAACATGCCCAAGCATCCAAATATGGTGGAATAGTACCGAAGGATGTGTTTCTCGAGTATCCATTCGGGACACGAATGTTGCAAAAACATAGGCACTCGTAATGTGCAAGAATCAAAAGTTCGCTTCCGGAACAAAAAGGTAGATTAACAAGCCCAATCATCCTAACATAGTGTAAAAGTACCAAAGGATGTGTTTTTCGAGTTTCCGTTAAGCACACAAATGTTGTTAAAACGTCATCACTCTTAATGTGCAAGAATCAAAAGTTTGGTTCTGGAACAAAAAGGGTAGATTAACAAGCCCAATAATCCTATAATAGCGTAAAAATACCGAAGGATGTGTTTTTTGAGTTTCTGTTCAGCACACGAATGTTCGTTTCAGGAACAAAAAGGTTTTCATTAACATGCCCAAGCATCCAAATATGGTGGAATAGTACCGAAGGAGGTGTTTCTCGAGTTTCCATTCGGGACACGAATGTTGCAAAAATGTCGCCACTCTTAATGTGCAAGAATCAAAAGTTCGATGTCCAAACAAAAAGGTTTTCATTAACATGCCCAAGCATCCAAATATGGTGGTATAGTACCAAGGATGTGTTTCTCGAGTTTCCATTCGGGACACGAATGTTGCAAAAATGTCACTACTCGTAATATGCAAGAATCAAAAGTTCGCTTCCGTAACAAAAAGGTTCATTAACATGTCCAAGCATCCAAATATGGTGGAATAGTACCAAAGGATGTGTTTCTCGAGTATCCATTCGGGACACGAATGTTGCCAAAACATAGACACTCGTAATGTGCAAGAATCAATAGTTCGCTTCCGGAACAAAAAGGTAGATTAACAAGCCCAATCATCCTAACATAGTGTTAAAGTACCGGAGGAGGTGTTTTTTGAGTTTCCGTTCAGCACACGAATGTTGTTAAAATGTCACCACTCTTAATGTGCAGGAATCAAATGTTCGCTTCAGGAACAAAAAGGTTTTCATTAACATGCCCAAGCATCGAAATATGGTGGAATAGTACAAAAGGAGGTGTTTCTCGAGTATCAATTCGGGACACGAATGTTGCAAAAACATCACCACTTGTAATATGCAAGAATCAAAAGTTCACTTCCGAAAAAAGGTAGATTAACATGCCCAATCATTCTAACATGTTGTAATAATACCGAAGGAGTTGTTTTTCGAGTTACCATTCAGAACATGAATGTTGATAAAACGTCGCCACTCTTAATGTGCAATAATCAAAAGTTTGCTTCCAGAACAATATGGTTTCATTAACATGCCCAAGCATCCAAATATGGTGGAATAGTACCGAAGGATTTGTTTCTCGGGTATCCATTCGGGACACTGTTGCAAAAACATAGGCACTCGTAATGTGCAAGAATCAAAAGTTAGCTTCCAGAAAAAGGTAGATTAACATGCCCAATCATTATAACATGCCCAAGTAATAGTACCGTAGGAGGTGTTTTTTGAGTTTCCCTTCAAAACAAGAATGTTATTAAAACGTCGCCACTCTTAATGTGCAAGAATCAAAAGTTCGCTTCCGGAACAAAAAGGTTTCATTAACATGCCCAAGCATCCAAATATGGTGGAATAGTACCGAAGGAGGTGTTTCTCGAGTTTCCATTCGGGACACGAATGTTGCACATAAGTCACCACTCGTAATATGCAAGAATCAAAAGTTCGCTTCCGTAACAAAAATGTTCATTAACATGCCCAAGCATCCAATTATGGTGGAATAGTATCGAAGGATGTGTTTCTCGAGTATCAATTCGGGACACGAATGTTGCAAAAACATAGGCACTCGTAATGTGCAAGAATCAAAAGTTCACTTCCGGAACAAAAAGGTAGATTAACAAGCCCAATCATCCTAACATAGTGTAAAAATACCGAAGGAGGTGTTTTTTTAGTTTCCGTTCAGCACACGAATGTTGTTAAAACGTCACCACTCTTAATGTGCAAAAATCAAAAGTTTGGTTCCGGAACAAAAAGGTTTTCATTAACATGCCCATGCATCCAAATATGGTGGAATAGTACCGAAGGAGGTGTTTCTCGAGTTTCCATTCGGGACACGAATGTTGGAAAAACGTCACCACTCGTAATATGCAAGAATCAAAAGTCCGCTTCCGTAACAAACAGGTTCATTGACATGCCCAAGTATCCAAATATGGTGGAATAGTACCGAAGGATGTGTTTCTCGAGTATCCATTCGGGACACGAATGTTGCAAAAACATAGTGATGAGGACATCGCTGCCATTGATACAACCACAACAGCAGCCAACACTTCACCGCTTACACCTAAGCAAGGACCAATGACACGTGCCCGTGCACGTGAACTTAATTATCTGGTGAACTCGTTCCTAGCTGTTCAATTTAATTATTTTTCCAATTGGGTACTATTAAAGCCTTGTGATGACTTTATTATCCTTAAGTGCTTAGGAATTGAACGAGCTAGGAGTGGAGAAGGCAACAATGCAATAAATATTCGTAGTCCCGAAGGGACTCTTGTAACTGCAGAAATCCAAGATTAAATGGAGCATATCTTTCAACTCCCAAGGTTGTTTAATGCAAATAAGTACTTGTTGGAAAGGTCTCTTCGTCTGCTTTCCAACGGATCAAGAATCAATGGCAGAGGACAGACGAAACGTCCAGAAACTGCCGAAGAACACTCGTGACTCCATCCTGAGTTTCTAGTTTTCCCTTTAAAAGCAAGTGGTAGCCAGAAAAGAACTCGGGTTTTGTTTGATGTAAGTTAGCTGCTGCTACTTCCTTGTAAACGCGCGAGTCGGCTAGACCGCACAATTACTTGAACCAAAACTCCAACTTCTATCATATCCGTGAGTGTTTTCTTGTCATCTTGTTCTTGCTTGTTCTTCGATTGCTTGCAGGTTTAAGGCTGTTCTTGGCACGGCAAGAGCAGCAACAACTAGAGTCGGTGTAACTATCGCTAAGGCGCAGCATCCTTGTGGTTGTTGTAGTCGGGTAGCACGACGTCGATCTCCACCCCCAAATCATAGTTATCAGGAGACGGTGTACCTGTCGCTCAAGGCGACACACCATCTTGGTTGTGGTAGTCGGGCAGCCAACGTCGGCTTCCACCAAATTCAGCACATCCTCCATCTCTAATCGAAAGATCGGGCTCCCCCGTACCTGTTGGGTCTATTACATAGGCACTTGTAATGTGCAAGAATCAAAAGTTCGCTTCCTGAAAAAAGGTAGATTAACATGCCCAATCATTCTAACATGGTGTAATAGTACAAAAGGAGGTGTTTTTCAAGTTACCGTTCAGAACACGAATGTTGATAAAACGTCGCCACTCTTAATGTGCAATAATCAAAAGTTCGCTTCCGGAACAAAAAGGTTTCATTAACATGCCCAAGCATCCAAATATTGTGGAATAGTTCCAAAGGATGTGTTTCTCGAGTATCCATTCGGGACACGTATGTTGCAAAAACATAGGCAATCGTAATGTGCAAGAATCAAAAGTTCGCTTCCGGAACAAAGGTAGATTAACATGCCCAATCATTCCATCATGGTGTAATAGTATCGAAGGAGGTGTTTTTCGAGTTACCGTTAAGAACATGAATGTTGATAAAACGTCGCCACTCTTAATGTGCAATAATCAAAAGTTCGCTTCCAGAACAAAAAGGTTTCATTAACATGCCCAAGCATCCAAATATGGTGGAATAGTACCGAAGGATGTGTTTCTTGAGTATCCATTTGGGACACTGTTGCAAAAACATAGGCACTCGTAATGTGTAAGAATCAAAAGTTCGCTTCCGATACAAAAAGTTTTCAGTAACATGCCCAAGCATCCAAATATGGTGGAATAGTACCGAAGGAGGTGTTTCTCAAGTTTCCATTCGGGACACGAATGTTGCACATAATTCACCACTCATAATATGCAAGAATCAAAAGTTCGCTTCCGTAACAAAAAGGTTCATTAACATGCCCAAGCATCCAATTATGGTGGAATAGTACCGAAGGATGTGTTTATCGAGTATCCATTCGAGACACGAATGTTGCAAAAACATAGGCACTCGTAATGTGAAAGAATCAAAAGTTCGCTTCCGGAACAAATAGGTAGATTAACAAGCCCAATCATCCTAACATAGTGTAAAAGTACCGAAGGATGTGTTTTTCGAGTTTCCGTTCAGCACATGAATGTTGTTAAAACGTCATCACTCTTAATGTGCAAGAATCAAAAGTTTGGTTCCGGAACAAAAAGGTTTCATTAACATGCCCAAGCATCCAAATATGGTGGAATAGTACCGAAGGAGGTGTTTCTCGAGTTTCCATTTGGGACACGAATGTTGCAAAAACGTCACCACTCGTAATATGCAATAATCAAAAGTTCGCTTCCGTAACAAACAGGTTCATTAACATGCCCAAGCATCCAAATATGGTGAAATAGTACCGAAGGATGTGTTTCTCGAGTATCCATTCGGGACACAAATGTTGCAAAAACATAGGCACTCGTAATGTGCAAGAATCAAAAGTTCGCTTCCGGAAAAAAGGTAGATTAACATGCCCAATCATTCTAACATGGTGTAATAGTACAAAAGGAGGTGTTTTTCAAGTTACCGTTGAGAACATGAATGTTGATAAAACGTCGCCACTCTTAATGTGCAATAATCAAAAGTTCGCTTCCGAAACAAAAAGGTTTCATTAACATGCCCAAGCATCCAAATAGGGTGGAATAGTTCCAAAGGATGTGTTTCTCGAGTATCCATTCGGGACATGTATGTTGCAAAAACATAGGCACTCGTAATGTGCAAGAATCAAAAGTTCGCTTCCGAAAAAAAGGTAGATTAACATGCCCAATCATTCTAACATGCCCAAGTAATAGTAACGAAGGAGGCGTTTTTTGAGTTTCCGTTCAAAACAAGAATGTCGATAAAACATCGCCACTCTTATGTGCAAGAATCAAAAGTTCGCTTCCAGAACCAAAAGGTTTCATTAACATGCCAAAGCATCTAAATATGGTGGAATAGTACCGAAGGAGGTGTTTCTCGAGTTTCCATTCGGGACACGAATGTTGCACATAAGTCACCACTTGTAATGTGCAATAATCAAAAGTTCGCTTCCGAAACAAAAAGGTTTCATTTGCATGCCCAAGCATCCAAATATGGTGGAATAGTACAAAGGATGTGTTCTCGATTATCCATTTGGGACACGAATGTTGCAAAAACATAGGCACTTGTAAGTGCAAGAATTGATAGTTCGCTTCCGGAACAAAAAGTAGATTAACAAGCCCATCATCTTAACATAGTGTAAAAGTACCGAAGGAGGTGTTTTTCAAGTTTCCGTTCAGAACATGAAAGTTAATAAACCGTCGTCACTTTTAATGTGCATGAAATCAAAAGTTCGTTCCAGAACAAAAGGTTTCATTAACATGCCCAAGCATTCATATATGGGTGAATAGTACCGAAGGAGGTGTTTCTCGAGTTTCCATACGGGACACGAATGTTGCAAAAACGTCACCACTCGTAATATGAAAGAATTAAAAGTTCACTTCCGTAACAAAAAGGGTCATTAACATGCCCAAGCATCCAAATAAGGTGGAATAGTACCGAAGGATGTGTTTCTCGAGTATCCATTCGGGACACGAATGTTGCAAAAACATATGCACTAGTAATGTGCAAGAATCAAATGTTCGCTTCCGGAACAAAAGGGTAGATTAACAAGCCCAATCATCCTATAATAGCGTAAAAGTACTGAAGGAGGTGTTTCTCGAGTTTCCATTCGGGACACGAATGTTGCACATAAATCACCACTCGTAATATGCAAGAATAAAAGTTCGCTCTCGTAACAAGAAGGTTCATTAACATGCCCAAGCATCCAATTATGGTGGAATAGTACCGAAGGATGTGTTTCTCGAGTATCCATTCGGGACACGAGTGTTGCAAAAACATAGGCACTCGTAATGTGCGAGAATCAAAAGTTCGCTTCCGGAACAAAAAGGTAGATTAACAAGCCCAATCATCCTAACATAGTGTAAAAGTACTGAAGGATGTGTTTTTGAGTTTCTGTTCAGCACACGAATGTTGTTAAAATGTCATCACTCTTAATGTGCAAGAATCAAAAGTTCGGTTCCAGAACAAAAAGGTTTTCACTAACATGCCCAAGCATCCAAATATGGTGGAATAGTACCAAAGGAGGTGTTTCTCGAGTTTCCATTCGGGACACGAATGTTGGAAAAAACGTCACCACTCATAATATGCAAGAATCAAAGTCCGCTTCCGTAACAAACAGGTTCATTAACATGCCCAAGTATCCAAATATGGTGGAATAGTACCGAAGGATGTGTTTCTCGAGTATCCATTCGAGACACGAATGTTGCAAAAACATAGTGATGAGGACATCGCTGCCATTGATACAACCACAACAGCAGCCAACACTTCACCGCTTACACCTAAGCAAGGACCAATGACACGCGCCCGTGCACGTGAACTTAATTATCTGGTGAACTCGTTCCTAGCTGTTCAATTAATTATTTTTCCAATGGGTACTATTAAAGCCTTGTGATGACTTTATTATCCTTAAGTGCTTAGGAATTGAACCAGCTAGGAGTGGAGAAGGCAACAATGCAATAAATATTCGTAGCACCCGAAGGGACTCTTGTAACTGCAGAAATCCAAGATTAAATGGAGCATATCTTTCAACTCCCAAGGTTGTTTAATGCAAATAAGTACTTGTTGGAAAGGTCTCTTCGTCTGCTTTCCAACGGATCAAGAATCAATGGCAGAGGACAGACGAAACGTCCAGAAACTGCCGAAGAACGCTCGTGACTCCATCCTGAGTTTCTAGTTTTCCCTTTAAAAGCAAGTGGTAGCCACAAAAGAACTCGGGTTTTGTTTGATGTAAGTTAGCTGCTGCTACTTCCTTGTAACGCGCGTGTCGGCTAGACCGCCCGATTACTTGAATCAAAACTCCAACTTCTATCACATCCGTGAGTGTTTGCTTGTCATCTTGTTCTTGCTTGTTCTTCGATTGCTTGCAGGTTCAAGGCTGTTCTTGGCACGGCAAGAGCAGCAACAACCGGAGTCGGTGTAACTATCGCTAAGGCGCAGCATCCTTGTGGTTGTTGTAGTCGGGTAGCACAACGTCGATCTCCACCCCCAAATCGTAGTTATCAGGAGACGGTGTACCTGTCGCTCAAGGCGCCACACCATCTTGGTTGTGGTAGTCGGGCAGCCAACGTCGGCTTCCACCAAATTCACCACATCCTCCATCTCTCATCGAAAGATCGGGCTCCCCCGTACCCGTCGGGTCTATTAAGTGGTATCAGATTTCAGGTTGATCGGTGAGAGATCTCCTTCTCCTTTGTTCTTTGTTTTTCCTACAGTCCACTTTTGCCCAAAGATAAGTTTCGATCTGAAAATCCCAAAAACATTTTGTGCCTTTGCTTTGCTACTTAGCTCTCGGCTTGTTGAATTCACGGTTACTTCTTTGTGTCAAGTTGCTGGTCCTAAGTTTTTACCGCTAGAGTTTTGAGTTCGTGCACCTTGTTCTATCTCCATTTTCATTCTCTAGCTGAAGTTACAAAGAGAGAAAAAGGCAAGTGCAAAACAAAAGCCGCACAAATCAGCAAGAAACAAGGCACAAGCCAAAAAAACAAAAAAAGGCGCACTGATTCAATTTTCTATATAAAGATTCCAAGTACAAAAAAAAGAAAGACATTTTGTGTGACCTTTGCTTCAAAGTTTCGAAATTCAGCTTTCTATTTTGAGCATTTTGGTGATTACGTTTGGGTGACGGCTCACGTCTCTATCACGGTTTGGACTAGGACCAGCACAGTACCATCGCGGAACGTTTATTCAACTTGCTGTGACTAACGTGGTACTAGTTGTTCCTTTGTGCAATTGTTTTAGAAGCCACCTACAGCTCCACAAAATTATCTACAACACCACCGGGTTGTGCTGGCAGTCACCGTTTGTTGTTGTTCTTGCTGTTTGCCGGACGCCTCCTGCATTGTGTGGTAAGAACTTGCAAGAGCTTGATTTCTTGCTAGTGAGAAAGTGTCTGTGTCCTACCATCTCCTAGCAACTGCTAGGTTTAATCTGCTTGCTTTTGTACTTCTTTTGTACTAACCATGTCAGCTGATGCGAGTGAGACGCTTCCACATTCACCACGTACGAGGGGCATCATTCAACATTTCGAACGCCAACTAAGGTTGCACACGGAAGCCCTCAATGAGGATGTTCAAGTCACCAATGAGCGCATTGGTCAATTAGAGGCGGCGCAGATTCTTGCCAACAACCAGCTGACCACATTAGAGAGAACAGCTGGGGCTATTAACACCTCTCTTGCAGCAATCAATGTGCGATTAGAGAGGATGGAACAAGCTGGGCTCGGAGAGATGGAACAACGTGATGATGACGGCCATACCTCCATTGCTAGCGCCGTAAGATATGACGAGCTAGAGTATTCAGCGGATACCGAGCTTGATGATGGATCTTTTAGGATTAAATTCTCCATACCATCTTTTGATGGGAAATATGATCCTGATGCATATCTGACTTGGGAGATGTCGGTAGATCAAAAATTTGCATGCCATGAATTTCCTGATGATAAAAAGGTTAGAGCTGCCAGTAGTGAATTCACTGACTTTGCTTCTGTTTGGTGTCATGAGTATCAAACTAAAAATCCAGCTATTGTACCACAAACTTGGAATGCTTTAAAAAGAATCATTCATAGTCGTTTTGTTCCTTCCTATTATGCTCGTGACTTGTTGCATAAATTATAACAGCTTAGGCAAGGCAACAAATCGGTTGAGGAGTACTATCAAGAACTACAAATAGGCATGATGAGATGTGGTCTAGTTGAAAATGAAGAGGCTGCGATGGCTCGATTCATGGGTGGTTTAACTAGAGAAATTCAGGATATATTGGCTTACAAGGAGTACACTAATGTCACTCGATTATTCCATCTTGCTTGTAAGGCTGAAAGGGAAGTGCAGGGACGCCGCAAAATAAATAACACTCCTGCAGGACGGACTACATCGTGGCAGCCCCGCACAAGTGCCGCTGGCCCTAAACATGATTTTCAGAGAGATGCTTCCAATCGGCAGTCCACAACTACATCAAAATCAGCACCTATCCGTACTACCGAGACAGCAAAAGGATCCACCCAAGCTGCAGCCAACACTTCTTCTTCCGTCGCTTCCACCGGGAGAATGAAGGACATCCAGTGTCTCCGATGCAAAGGATTTGGGCACATACAAAGGGACTGTCCAAGCAAGCGTGTGCTGATCGTACGAGAAAATGGTGAGTATTCATCAGCTAGTGATTTAGATGATGAAACATATGCCATGCTTGCTGCCCAAGATGCAGGAAATAATAATGATGATGAAGAACACATTGGGGCTGAACATGCTGAACACTACGAGAGTCTTGTTGTGAGGCGTATCTTGAGTGCACAAATGATTCAAGCTGAACAGAACCAGCGACACAATCTGTTCCAAACAAAGTGTGTAGTTTTGGAACGATCGTGTCGCATTATTATTGATGGAGGAAGCTGCAACAACTTGGCGAGTGCCACCATGGTAGCAAAACTTGGGATGAAAACACTTCCACACCCACATCCCTACTACATCCAATGGTTCAATGATAGTGGTAAGCTTAAGGTAACACGTATGGTCCGAGTGGAATTTACAATTGGTTCATACCATGATTACATTGATTGTGATGTGGTACCTATGCAAGCTTGCTCTATGTTATTTGGTAGACCTTGGCAATTTGATAAGGATACATTGCATCATGGTAAATCAAATCAATATTCTTTCATGCATAATGAGAAGAAGCTTGTTTTGCACCCTATGTCCCCCGATGCTATTTTGAGGGATGAAGTTGCTAGAGCTTGCAAGGAGAAAAACAAGAAATCTGCTCAAAATGACAGTGGTGTTGTGAACGGATCGGTTCAACCTACGAATGACAAATCTAAATCTGCTCATGTTGGAAAAAATGACATAAAATTGAAAAGTGCTTGTTTCCTTGCTTCAAAATCTGATTTACTTGAATTAAATGACTGACGCCACTGATCTGCTATGTGTTTGTTTGCAAAGAAGCTTTGTTCTCACTTCACGACATACCATCTACTTTGCCTCCTACTGTCACTAATCTTTTGCAGGAATATGCTGATGTGTTCCCACAAGAAGTGCCACCCGGGCTACCACCAATCAGAGGTATTGAGCATCAGATTGACCTCATCCCTGGGGCTTCCTTGCCAAATCGAGCGCCATACAGGACCAACCCGGAGGAGACCAAGGAGATTCAGCGACAAGTTCAGGAATTACTCGACAAAGGTTATGTGCAGTGAGTCCCTTAGTCCTTGCTCTGTTCCTGTTATGTTGGTTCCAAAGAAAGATGGATCATGGTGCATGTGTGTAGATTGCCGAGCAATTAATAACATTACCATCAGATATCGTCATCCTATCCCTAGGTTAGATGATATGCTTGATGAACTTAGTGGCTCGATGATTTTCTCTAAAATTGATTTGCGTAGTGGATACCACCAAATTCGCATGAAGCTAGGAGATGAATGGAAAACAGCGTTTAAAACCAAGTTCGGTTTGTATGAGTGGTTGGTCATGCCTTTTGGCCTCACTAATGCACCTAGCACTTTCATGAGATTAATGAATGAAGTTTTACGTGCTTTCATTGGGAGATTTGTGGTAGTTTACTTTGATGACATCTTGATCTATAGCACATCTCTAGAAGAACATCTTGAACATTTACGTGCTGTTTTTAATGCTTTACGCAATGCACGCTTATTTGGTAACATTGACAAGTGCACCTTTTGCACAGATAGAGTCTCTTTTCTTGGCTATGTTGTGACACCACAGGGAATTGAAGTTGATCAAGCCAAGGTGGAGGCAATACACAGTTGGCCGGTTCCTACCACGGTCACGCAAGTCCGAAGCTTTCTCGGGCTTGCTGGATTCTATCGCCGATTTGTGAAGGACTTCAGCACCATAGCAGGCCCACTGCACGAGCTTACGAAGAAGGGTGCTCTGTTCACCTGGGGGAAGGCGCAAGAGGTTGCATTTAACACTTTGAAGGATAGGTTAACTCATACACCCCTTCTCCAATTACCAGATTTCAATAAGACTTTTGAATTGGAATGTGATGCTAGTGGTATTGGGTTGGGAGGTGTCTTGTTGCAAGAAGGAAAGCCTATTGCTTATTTTAGTGAGAAACTGAATGGGCCTAGTTTGAACTATTCCACTTATGATAAAGAATTATATGCTCTAGTTCGAACTTTGGAAACATGGCAACATTATTTATGGCCTAAAGAATTTGTTATACATTCTGATCATGAATCTTTGAAGCACATTAGGAGCCAAACCAATCTGAAACCGTAGGCATGCCAAGTGGGTAGAATTTATTGAGTCCTTTCCTTATGTCATCAAACATAAGAAAGGAAAAGATAATGTCATTGCAGATGCCTTGTCTCGCCGTTATACTATGTTATCCCAACTTGATTTTAAGATCTTTGGCTTGGAAACAATTAAAGAACAATATGCTTTTGATGATGATTTCAAAGATGTGTTGCTGCAATGTAAAGAAGGGAGAACATGGAACAAGTTTGTTCTCACTGATGGCTTCGTGTTTCGGGCTAACAAATTATGCATTCCAGCTAGTTCTGTGCGTCTAGTTACTATTGCAGGAAGCACATGGCGGTGGGTTGATGGGGCACTTTGGTGTGAAGAAGACAGAAGACATCCTAGCAAGCCATTTCTATTGGCCAAAGATGAGAAGGGATGTGGAGCGGTTTGTTGCTCGCTGCACCACCTGTCAAAAAGCTAAGTCCCGTCTTAATCCACATGGTTTGTACATGCCTCTCCCTGTTCCTAGTACTCCATGGGAGGATATTTCTATGGACTTTGTTTTAGGACTGCCTAGAACAAAGAAGGGGAGGGATAGTATTTTTGTTGTTGTGGACAGGTTTTCTAAAATGGCACACTTCATACCATGTCACAAAACTGATGATGCTACCCATATTGCTGATTTGTTCTTTCAGTGAAGTTGTTCGTTTGCATGGGGTACCAAACACTATTAGTGTCAGATCGGGATGCCAAATTTCTTAGTCATTTTTGGAAAACCTTATGGGCTAAATTGGGAACTAAATTACTCTTTTCTACTACTTGTCATCCTCAAACTGATGGACAAACAGAAGTTGTAAACCTGTAGTTTATCTACCATGCTTAGGGCTGTTCTGAAACATAATATCAAATTGTGGGAAGAATGTTTGCCTCGTATTGAATTTGCTTACAATCAGTTCGCTGCACTTCGACTACTAAATTATGCCCTTTTGAGATTGTGTATGGTTTTGTCCCTCGTGCTCCCATTGATCTTATGGCCATTCCACCTTCAGAAAAATTGAATTTTGATGCTTCTCGCCAGTGCTGAACTGATTCTTAAGATGCATGAGCAAACTAAGGCAAACATTGAGGCCATGAATGCTAAGTATCAACAAGCCAGTAGCAAGGGTAGAAAGCATGTTACTTTTGAACCGAGTGATTTAGTTTGGGTTCATTTGAGAAAGGATAGATTTCCGGATTTAAGAAAGTCTAAATTACTACCACGAGCTGCTGGACCCTTCAAAGTGCTTCAAAAAATAAATGATAATGCATATAAAATTGAGTTGCCTGCAGATTTTGGGGTTAGTCCCTCTTTTAACATTGCAGATTTGAAACCATACTTGCGTGAGGAGGACACGTTCGAGTCGAGGACGACTCTATTGCAAGAAGGGGAGGATGATGAGGACATCGCTACCATTGATACAACCACAACAGCAGCCAACACTTCACCGCTTACACCTAAGCAAGGACCAATGACACGTGCCCGTGCACGTGAACTTAATTATCTGGTGAACTCGTTCCTAGCTGTTCAAGTTAATTATTTTTCCAATGGGGTACTATTAAAGCCTTGTGATGACTTTATTATCCTTAAGTGCTTAGGAATTGAACCAGCTAGGAGTGGAGAAGGCAACAATGCAATAAATATTCGTACTCCCGAAGGGACTCTTGTAACTGCAGAAATCCAAGATTAAATGGAGCATATCTTTCAACTCCCAAGGTTGTTTAATGCAAATAAGTACTTGTTGGAAAGGTCTCTTCGTCTGCTTTCCAACGGATCAAGAATCAATGGCAGAGGACAGACGAAACGTCCAGAAACTGCCGAAGAACACTCGTGACTCCATCCTGAGTTTCTAGTTTTCCCTTTAAAAGCAAGTGGTAGCCACAAAAGAACTCGGGTTTTGTTTGATGTAAGTTAGCTGCTGCTACTTCCTTGTAACGCGCGTGTCGGCTAGACCGCCCGATTACTTGAATCAAAACTCCAACTTCTATCATATCCGTGAGTGTTTGCTTGTCATCTTGTTCTTGCTTGTTCTTCGATTGCTTGCAGGTTCAAGGCTGTTCTTGGCACGGCAAGAGCAGCAACAACCGGAGTCGGTGTAACTATCGCTAAGGCGCAGCATCCTTGTGGTTGTTGTAGTCGGGTAGCACAACGTCGATCTCCACCCCCAAATCGTAGTTATCAGGAGACGGTGTACCTGTCGCTCAAGGCGCCACACCATCTTGGTTGTGGTAGTCGGGCAGCCAACGTTGGCTTCCACCAAATTCACCACATCCTCCATCTGTCATCGAAAGATCGGGCTCCCCCGTACCTGTCGGGTCTATTACATAGGCACTCATAATGTGCAAGAATCAAAAGTTCGCTTCCGGAAAAAAAAGGTAGATTAACATGCCCAATCATTCTAACATGGTGTAATAGTATCAAAGGAGGTGTTTTTTGAGTTACCATTCAGAACACGAATGTTGATAAAACGTCGCCACTCTTAATGTGCAATAATCAAAAGTTCGCTTCTGTAACAAAAAGGTTTCATTAACATGCCCAAGCATCCAAATATGGTGGAATAGTACCAAAAGATGTGTTTCTCGAGTATCCATTTGGGACACGAATGATGCAAAAACATAGGCACTCGTAATGTTCAAGAATCAAAAGTTCACTTCTGGAACAAAAAAGTAGATTAACAAGCCCAATCATCTTAACATAGTGTAAAAGTACCGAAGGAGGTGTTTTTTGAGTTTCCGTTCAGAACACGAAAGTTGATAAACTGTCGTCACTCTTAATGTGCAAGAATCAAAAGTTCGCTTCCAGAACAAAAAGGTTTCATTAACATGCCCAAGCATCCAAATATGGTGGAATAGTACCGAAGGAGGTGTTTCTCGAGTTTCCATTCGGTACACGAATGTTGCAAAAACGTCACCACTCGTAATATGCAAGAATCAAAAGTTCGCTTCCGTAACAAAAAGGGTCATTAACATGCCCAAGCATCCAAATATGGTGGAATAGTACCGAAGGATGTGTTTCTCGAGTATCCATTCGGGACACGAATGTTGCAAAAACATAGGCACTAGTAATGTACAAGAATCAAAAGTTCGCTTCCAGAACAAAAGGATAGATTAACAAGCCCAATCATCCTATAATAGCGTAAAAGTACCGAAGGATGTGTTTTTTGAGTTTCTGTTCAGCACACGAATGTTGTTAAAACGTCACCACTCTTAATGTGCAAGAATCAAAAGTTCGTTTTAGGAACAAAAAGGTTTTCATTAACATGCCCAAGCATCCAAATATGGTGGAATAGTACCGAAGGAGGTGTTTCTCGAGTTTCCATTCGGGACACAAATGTTGCAAAAATGTTACCACTCGTAATATGTAAGAATCAAAAGTTCGTTTCCGTAACAAAAAGGTTCATTAACATGTCCAAGCATCCAAATATGGTGAAATAGTACCAAAGGATGTGTTTCTCGAGTATCCATTTGGGACACTGTTGCAAAAACATAGGCACTCGTAATGTGCATGAATCAAAAGTTAGTTTCCGGAAAAAAAAGGTAGATTGTTGTAACACCCCAAATTTTCAAAGAAATTAAATATTATTTAATTCAATTTCCTGGATTTTATTATTTTGAAAATACCTTTAATACCCTTCTATACCATTTTGAACTACAACATAGAGTAAATGGCAAACCAGGGCTGAAACTTTTTATGTATGATCCTAAGACCAAAATATATTTTTGTGAATTTTTATAAATTTTTACCAAGCTTGGAAGCAGTCCTAATATTTTAATCTATTTCCTGGAATTATTTTTATTCAGAAATGTTTTGAAACAGTAACGGGCCTCCCTCCTCCCTTCTCTCTCTTCCGGCCGGCCCAGCCCGTCCCCCTCGCCCGTCCCTGGCTGACAGCCCGACCCCACCTGTCGGCGCCAATCGCCTCCTCTCGTGCTCGAGCCCGACCCCACCCATCAGCCTCCCCTCTCACCCGCTCGCGCCCGCTGCCCGGTGGCCCCGCTTGTCAGGTCCTTCGTCCCCGCGAGATCCGCCCCCAAATCCCCCCCCTCGTCGGCCGAAGCCCTAATCCCGCCTCGGATCCGCCCTCACCAGCCCCCTCCCTTTAATCCATCACCGGCAATGAATTCCCCTCAACGCGCCGACCGTTTCCCCCTCTTCAATTCCGACCAATTCGCGTCCAGATGCGTTGAACCCTTGCAACCGAGCTCGCCGGTGTTTAAAAACGCGTTTACTCCCGTCCACCGTCAATTACGCCCCCTCTACCCCCGCCGACGACCCTATTTAAACCCCCTGGCCGTCCGCATTGCACCCCTACGCTCACACGCTGCGAGAACAAACAGAGCACTTGCATTTCGAGTTTTAGTGCACCACCGCCGCCCACACTCCAGCCGTCGCTCGCCGTCACCGGAGTCCCCCTCCACCCTCGCCGACCGCACCGCTGTGACCGCACGGACCTCGCCAGCCTCATCAACCACTCCATCGTCGACGAACCCCGCCGGATCGTCGTCGACGCCAAGGACCCGAACGCCTTCACTGCCTCCGCTCATCGCCGGCCTCGCTCCGTCGACCTTTCGTCACCGCAAGGGTACCCTCATGACCCCCTAGTCGCCCTCTTTCCGTTTTAGGCCCTAGATACGACCACCGTCGCTCGCCGTGGCCTCTGGCCCGCTCGCCGTCGTCGGAGAAGACGACTGGCACGGGTCGAGTACCCATGCCGTGTCGGATTCGATCCGCGTCGTGCGATCTGGATCTAACGGTACTAATTAAATCCCATGTGCGGTTTAATCTGCGCCGTTGGATCTGTGCGAAGGGGTACGTTTTAATCTCATGCGTCCGTTAGTATTTAAAACCCGCGTTTAATCTCAGCCGTCCATCGCATACCGGTTTGGTCTTTTAATCTCACGCGTCCATTTTCACTTAACGCCCCTGCCTCGCCCTCGTGTGTTTGATCTGAATCCAACGGTCCAGATTGGGCCGGACCACGCGCACAGTGTGCGGGTTCACCGTGGGCCTGGCTCACCGTGGACCCGAGGGGATTTAAATTTAAAATAAATTCCAGAAACTGTTTTAAACCTGTAAAATTCATATCTGGCGCATTTAAACTCTAAAAATTGTCATTTCAATTTCAGAAAATTTATAATTTTATTCTCTACACTTTAGTTCAATAAAAATAGTATGTTACTTTAGACTTTTTCATATTTATTTAAATGAGCATTCAAATACCCTTAGGGTAAAAATGTAAATTTAATTATTTAAATTCCAGTAAAGCTTATATTTATTTATTCTCTGTTAATATGGACAAACCACTAAATTTTCTATGGACCTTTCATTTTAAATTTATTTGAGGACTTAAAAATGAGAATAATCACTTTTAAAACCCTTTTTCAAAGGGCAACACTTTATTCTAATTTCTTTTAAAATTATTTATGAAATGAACTTCAGAACCATAACAACTTGATTTATATTTAAATCAAACCAACTTAAACCTATGTGCTTATTATGTGATGTTATATTGTTTGATTGAATGTTGTGCTTATTTTATTTTACTTTATTTATATTGGAAAGACTACGACGCCACCGAGGAGCCGGAATACTTCCCGGAAGTCCCTCCCTCGCCTTTTGCTGAACAAGGCAAGTCACCAAACCAATCTTTTGAGCATATTGAACCCATGCTTTATTAAACTATTGCTAAAACACATAGGCTATACATGCATTAGTCCAATGAAAACCCTTACAATATATTTATTTAGGATCCCCCGACCTTGATGTGCAACCCAAGCCATGCTATCTCGCCTAACCTCCTTGTCACCATATGATTAATGATATTAGCTAGTGTCCAATGTATTGACACGATCGCTATAGGATAAAAATGAGTCGTAGTAAAATGGTTCTACTATATGATCCCCGTTACTTATTATTCTTGGAATTCTGTCGGTGATGAGTTATGGTTGTGAGTGTATGCATGGTGGGTTCCGGGTGCAAGCTAGGGCATTGGTCGGTAGCACCCGGGGCACTATAAGGACCGGTCTGAGGGATCCATTGCAATACACTTCCGTACTAACCACAAGTCTAATGGGTAAGTCCTAACTAAGGTATGGAGTGTTCCAAAACGAGGCCACCATTTGGAGATGGGTCAAGCAGCACCTGCGGGTGGCTTGTACCAATGTGGCGCAAAAGGGGGTGCGACGTTAGCCGGGATGCGGCCCGGCGTGCCGGCGAAACCTAGAGCGGGTGGTTATCGCTTGGAGAATTTCATGCTGAGGTTTTGGCACGAGTTCCCATGGTATGGGTCATCTCGTCTAGGATGAGTGCGTGTCTTGTGGGTATAGTAGTACATCTCTGATCAGAGTCTTAAATCTTTTCGAAAAGCTGAGCCCACGGTCAAGGGCGGGTTGCGTGACATCCCACTGTTAGATTACTTTGAATATGTATGTGCATGATGGTTTGACATGTAAGGACTATTGTGCGAGGAGGTAAAACGTACTCCTCGAGTTAGATGATGTTGTTGATGCTCATGTTTACTTTTCCGCATGATTAAATTTGACTACACTAAATGCAATAACTGAAAATGTACTTTTCCGCAATGTTAGCCATTACCCTTTCTTGTTTACTATCCTGCATTATTACTTGCATTTGCGGTGGCTTGTTGAGTACTTTTTGTACTCATACCCGTTGGACCCCACAGAGGATGCCTACTATGAAGACGGTCTGGAGTAGCGACCCAGTCAAGAGAAAAGATCTTGAAGAAGGCGTTCATCATGCAGATTTTTGATTATCTTTATTACTGTTTTTATCGAAACTCTGATGTAATAAATATGGTCTGCGCACCATGAATACTGTCGTTTGTACGATGTCGCATGATGAACCTCTTATTATTATTGTTTTTCTATGGAAATTAAATAATGTCTTGATTTTGATAAATCGGGGCGCCACAAGATGGTATCAGTGCCGACTTGACTGTAGGAAGACAAACAGACCCACCTAGCCATTAGCTGCAGAAAATTATTTCTCGAAAACATACTTTATGAACTTTGTTCCTCTCCTAACTTTTCTTCAACTTGTTGCTTTTGTAGATGCCAGTCTACCAAGTCCATAGCTACTGCCGCCACATCGAGGGCTTCGTCCGGGAGCTCCGCATGATGCTCACATTCCTCGGGTTCCTCTTCGAGCCCGAATTTCAAGGAGTGTACTTGGAGGAATTTGCCGGACCCTGCGATGTCTCCCTCACCATCCACGGCTCCAGAGAGCATCTGCCGTCCTACACCACCGCGCTTGGAGGCCCGACTTTCGACGTCGCGTGCCAACGAGTCGCCCGGCAGGCCCTTATGGAACTGAGGATGATCTACGACGATCGTCTTCAGAACTCGTCCTTCCGGCTTGTGCTGAAGCGCACTCTCGGTGCCTACCGTAGCATCTACCTCGGAGTTCACTCCGTGCGTGATCCGGTCATGGCCCGGCAGTCGCGTCTTCTTCAGGCTATGGACGATCTCCATACTGAGGCGGTGCTCGACGCCGATGAGCACCATGAGGCGGTCGAGTTTCTTCGTGAAGAGACGAAGAACTTGATCCAGCAGAACGGCGAGCTGCAGCGCAAGATTATGCAGCTGCAGAAGGATATCGCAGAGATGGTTCCCCTCCTCCCTAGGAAGAGGAAGCCCATCCGTGAGCCCGTCCCTCGCCCCAAAGCGGATCCCGCCACACCCCTCCACCGCCGGACCATCCACCAGCACCCCTGCACCGCGCCCCGGCCTCGTCTCCGACCCCATCATTGAGAATTTTCTCGAGCCCACCGTTCCTCGGGAGCCGCATACTCGTGGTTCCGAGAGCACGGAGACCACTTCCGGTGGCGAGTAGACGCTAGATGCCGCTATCTTAATAAAATAATTCTTGTATGTGGTGCTATCTACAATGAGTTGTGTTGTAGAGTGAATAAGAGCTTGAGTGTAATGAACAATTTTACCACTTGGTTTATATGCATGAGCTTTATAAGCTATTTTCCTTAATTGTATCGTCACCATCTTTTTACCCAATATCATGATATATTCAGAAGATGGCCGACCACCAGAACACCGGCTCCAACAACAGAGAAGGAGGAAGCCGTGACGCGCCCGAGGGTGTTGTACCCAACTGGGGTGCAACGGGCCCACGTCAGCCTAGGTCGCCATCCGCCAACCACCCTACTTTGGCGGAAATGATGGCGAATCAGAACCAGCTGATCACCGAGTTTCTCACTCAGATGCAGCACCAACAAGCTCAGTTGGACCGTCTGTAGAATGGAGAACCTGCCCCTCGCGCACCAGCACCCGCACCCGCTACCCAACTTTTGGAATTTCTGCGCGTGCGTCCCCCTATCTTCTCGAGCACCACCAACCCAATGGAGGCCGGAGATTGGCTCCGCACCATTGGAAAGAAGCTTGATCTCCTCCCCTGCACCGACCGGGAGCGAGTGGCCTTCGCCACTCACCAGCTCTAGGGTCCCGCCGCTGAATGGTGGGACAACTACCGTGAGTCCCAGCCGGAGGACCACGTAGTGACATGGGCAGAGTTCACCATCGCCTTCCGTGCCGCCCACGTCCCCACCGGTGTCATCGCGGTAAAGCAGCAGGAGTTCCACGACCTGCACCAGGGCAGTCGGACCGTCATGGAGTATCTCCATGAGTTCAACCGCCTCGCCCGCTACGCACCGGAAGAAGTGCGCACCGACGCCCTTCGCCAGGCCAAGTTCCTACGGGGACTTAAGGATGAGCTGTCCATCCTGCTCATCGCCACCGACTACGCCGACTTCTAATGGCTAGTCAATAAAGCGCTCATCCAAGAGACTGAGCAGAATAGGTTGGACCTCAAGAAGAGGAAGATGATCACCTTCAAGCATCAGCAGGCGAACTCTCAGAGGCCCCGCTTCGTCCCTCTGCCACCGGCACCCGCCTACCATCCTCGGCCCACCTACAGGCCACCTCACGCCACTGGTGGATCCAACGCCGGGCATCCTCGCCCCGCTCCACTCGCTCCGGCCGCTCAGACGACACCAGCCGCCAATTCCCCGATCTTAAAAGATCGCCAAGGGAGGCCGATTGTCTGCTTCAACTATCGCAAGGAAGGGCACTACTCGCACTAGTGTCCTCACCCCAAGCAGCCCCAAGGCGCGGCACCCAACCAGGCGATGCATGCCTGCGTCAACCACATCAACGCGGAGGAAGCTCAGGAGGCTCCCGAAGTCGTGCTTGGTACGTTTACTGTGAATTTCGTACCAGCTACGATTTTATTTGACTATGGAGCAACACACACTTTCATCTCGGAAGGATTTGTGCAAATCAACGAATTGGACGTGCTCCCTCTATTCGTCCCCATGATGATTGCCACTCCAGGCAATAAGACCTTAGCCCACTTATACAGTCCTAAGGTTAAGATAGAGATTCAAGGAGTATTGTTCCGAGCCGAGCCTGTCCTCATAAAATGCACCAGACTCGACCTCATCCTAGGGATTGATTGGTTGATGAAGCACAAGGGAGTGATCGACTGTGCCAGCAAGTCCGTCACAGTGACCAACCCTGAAGGCAAAGCCGTCACCTTTCGGATGACCAGTCGCAAACCACTCGAAGCGTCCCTCCACTCGCTAGCCCTTGAAGAAGTACCCATAGTCAAGGAGTTCATGGACGTCTTCCCGGAAGACCTACCAGGAATGCCTCCCAAGCAGGACATCGAATTCAGAATCGAACTTGTCCCCGGGACCACCCCAATCTCCAAGCGCCCATACAGGATGGCCGCCAATGAATTAGCCGAGGTCAAGAGCAACATCTAAGACCTAGAGCAGAAAGGGTACATCCGACCGAGTACCTCACCCTGGGGTGCACCGGTCATCTTTGCCTTGAAGAAGGACAAGACCAAGAGGATGTGCGTGGACTATAGAGCCTTGAACGACGTAACCATCAAGAACAAGTACCCATTGCCTCGGATCGACGACCCGTTCGATCAACTGAAGGGATCCTCGGTGTTTTCCAAGATTAACCTCAGGTCAGGTTATCACCAATTGAGGATTAGAGAAGAGGACATACCCAAGACCGCCTTCACCTCCCGCTACGGACTCTACGAGTATACAGTGATGTCGTTCGGACACACGAATGCCTCGGCCTTTTTCATGAACATGATGAACAATGTATTCATGGAGTTCTTGGATAAGTTCATCGTGGTATTCATCGACGATATCCTCGTTTACTCCCAGACAAAGGAAGAACACGAGACTCACCTCCGTCTGACTCTTGGAAAGCTAAGGGAGCAGCAATTGTACGCCAAATACAGCAAGTGCGAATTTTGGTCGTCTGAGGTGAAATTCCTCGGTCATGTTATATCTGCCGGAGGAATAGCAGTGGACCCAACCACCGTTGATGCAGTAACCAACTGGCTGCAGCCCACGACCGTGACCGAGATCCAGAGCTTTCTCAGATTAGCCGGATACTACCGCCGGTTCATCGAGAATTTTTTGAAGATCGCCAAACCTATGACCAGGCTGTTGAAGAAGGAAGTAAAATTCGAATGGACCCCCGACTGCGAAGAATGTTTCCAGACCCTCAAGAAGAAGCTCGTGTCAGCTCCTATTCTGACTCTGCCAGACATCCGGAAGGACTTCCACGTCTACTGTAATGCATCTCGTCAAGGATTGGGATGCGTCTTAATGCAAGAAGGGAAGGTGATAACCTACGCCTCCCGACAACTGAGACCGCATGAGCTGAACTACCCGACCCACGACCTTGTGGGGAATCGGTGTGAGGTCTTCACCGACCACAAGAGCCTCAAGTATATATTCATCCAACCAGATCTGAACCTCAGGCAAAGGAGATGGTTGGAACTGATCAAGGATTACGACTTGGGCATCCATTATCATCCAGGCAAGGCCAATGTGGTGGCAGACGCCATTAGTCGAAAAGGGTACTGCAATGCCATCATGATTCAGGACCAAGCTCCTTTACTTTACAAGGAGATGAAAAGGCTGAATTTAGGGATCACCACCCGAGCATACCTCGCTGCCTTGGAGTCTCGGCCTGTCTTGATAGACCGAGAAAAGCAGAAGGAAGACCCGGACATCTTGAAGATCCAACAGAACATGCGGAAGGGTAAAGCCCCCAGATTTTCTGAGGACGAGCATGGTACCGTCTGGTTCGGAAACCGGATATGCGTACCGAACAAGCCTGAGTTGAAGACTCTCATCCTTCAAGAAGCCCACGATACTCTATACTCCATTCATCCCGGGAGTACAAAGATGTATCGAGACCTGAAGGAAAAATATTGGTGGGTCAGCATGAAGAGAGAGATAGCTGAGTATGTGGCCAAGTGCGACACATGCCGGCGAGTCAAGGCAGAGCATCAGAGACCTGCCGGACTCCTTCAACCTCTCAAAGTCCCTGAATGGAAGTGGGAAGAGATAGGAATGGACTTCATCACGGGACTGCCCAGAACTCAAGCTGGTCATGATTCTATCTGGGTGATCGTCGACCGACTCACCAAGGTAGCTCACTTCATCCCGGTCAAGACGACTTACACTGTCGCCAAGTTGGCGGAGTTGTATATGACCCAGATCATGTGCCTTCACGGAGTTCCTAAGAAGATTGTATCTGACCGCGGAAGCCAGTTTACCTCCAAGTTTTGGAAGAACCTTCAAGAGGAACTCGTCACCCGGCTGAACTTTAGCACCGCCTATCATCCACGGACTGATGGTCAAACCGAAAGGGTCAACCAGATATTGGAAGATATGCTTAGAGCTTGCGCTCTAGACTTTGGCAGAATGTGGGACAAGAACTTACCCTATGCAGAGTTCTCCTACAACAATAGCTATCAAGCCAGCCTGCAAATGTCCCCGTTCGAAGCACTCTACGGATGTAAGTGCAGAACGCCATTGCTTTGGGATCAAACCAGAGAATCACAACTATTTGGGACAGATATATTAAGAGAAGCCGAAGAGAAGGTCAAGATCATAAGGGACCGGTTAAAGATAGCCCAGTCCCGACAAAAGAGCTATGCCGATAACCGTCGAAGAGACCTGACCTTTGAGGAGGGTGATTATGTCTATCTCCGAGTCACTCCCCTCCGAGGCACTCAAAGGTTCAACATGAAAGGCAAGCTAGCACCCCGCTACGTCGGACCTTTTCAGATCCTCCGACGGCAAGGAGAAGTGGCATATCAACTTGAACTGCCTCCATCTTTGGCAGGAGTTCATGATGTGTTCCATGTCTCTCAGCTGAAGAAGTGCCTTCGTGTGCCCGCCGAGCAGGCCGATCTTCAACAGCTCAACATCCAAGACGACTTGACCTACATCGAGAAACTTATCGAGATCTTGGAAACCAAAGAAAGAGTAACCAGGAGTCACGTAGTTCGCTTCTGCAAGGTTCAGTGGGACAACCACCCCGCCGAAGAAGCCACATGGGAAAAAGAAGACGAACTGAAAGCCCAATACCCCGAGTTATTCGAGTAACGTTCCAATCTCGAGGACGAGATTCTTTGTAAGGGGGATAGGTTTGTAACACCCCAAATTTTCAAAGAAATAAAAATATTATTTAATTCAATTTCCTGGATTTTATTATTTTGAAAATACCTTTAATACCCTTCTATACCATTTTGAACTACAACATAGAGTAAATGGACAAACCAGGGGCTGAAACTTTTTATGTATGATCGTAAGACCAAAATATATTTTGAGAATTTTTATAAATTTTTACCAAGCATGGAAGCAGTCCTAATATTTTAATCTATGTTTTTGCAACATTCGTGTCCCGAATGGATACTCGAGAAACACATTCTTCGGTATTATTCCATTATATTTGGATGCTTGGGCATGTTAATGAACCTTTTTGTTACGGAAGCGAACTTTTGATTCTTGCATATTACGATTGGTGACATTTTTGCAACATTCGTGTCCCGAATGGAAACTCGAGAAACACCTCCTTAGGTACTATTCCACCATATTTGGATGCTTGGGCATGTTAATGAAAACCTTTTTGTTCCTGAAACGAACTTTTGATTCTTGCACATTAAGAGTGGTGATGTTTTAACAACATTCGTGTGCTGAACAGAAACTCAAAAAACACATCCTTCGGTATTTTTACGCTAGGATAGGATGATTGGCATTGTTAATCTACCCTTTTGTTCCCGAAGCGAACTTTTGATTCTTGCAAATTACTAGTGCCTTTGTTTTTGCAACATTCGTGTCTCGAATGGATACTCGAGAAACACCTCCTTCGGTACTATTCCACCATATTTGGATGCTTGGGCATGTTAATGAAACCTTTTGGTTCTGGAAGCGAACTTTTCATTCTTGCACATTAAGAGTGGCGATGTTTTATCGACATTCTTGTTTTGAACGGAAACTCAAAAAACACCTCCTTCGTTACTATTACTTGGGCATGTTAGAATGATTGGGCATGTTAATGAAACCTTTTTGTTCTTGAAGCGAACTATTGATTCTTTCACATTAAGAGTGACGACGGTTTATCAACATTCATGTTCTGAACGGAAACTCAAAAAACACCTCCTTCGGTACTTTTACACTATGTTAAGATGATTGGGCTTGTTAATCTACTTTTTTGTTCCGGAAGCGAACTTTTGATTCTTGCACATTACGAGTGCCTATATTTTTGCAACATTCGTGTCCCGAACGTATACTCGAGAAACACATCCTTTGGTACTATTCCACCATATTTGGATGCTTGGGCATGTTAATGAAACCTTTTTGTTCCGGAAGCGAACTTTTGATTATCGCACATTAAGAGTGGCAACGTTTTATAAACATTCGTGTTCTGAACGGTAACTCGAAAAACGCGTCCTTTGACACTATTACACCATGTTAGAATGATTGGGCATGTTAATCTACCTTTTTTTCCGGAAGCGAACTTTTGATTCTTGCACATTACGAGTGCCTATGTTTTTGCAACATTCGTGTCCCGAATGGAAACTCGAGAAACACCTCCTTCGGTACTATTCCACCATATTTGGATGCTTGGGCATGTTAATGAAACCTTTTTGTTTTGGAAGCGAACTATTGATTCTTGCACATTAAGAGTGACAATGGTTTATCAACATTCGTGTTCTGAACGGAAACTCAAAAACACCTCCTTCGGTACTTTTACACTATGTTAAGATGATTGGGCTTGTTAATCTACTTTTTTGTTCCGGAAGCGAACTTTTGATTCTTGCACATTACGAGTGCCTATATTTTTGCAACATTCGTGTCCCGAATGGATACTCGAGAAACACATCCTTTGGTACTATTACACCATGTTAGAATGATTGGGCATGTTAATCTACCTTTTTTTCCGGAAGCGAACTTTTGATTCTTGCACATTACGAGTGCCTGTGTTTTTGCAACATTCGTGTCCCGAATGGATACTCGAGACACATATCCTTCGGTACTATACCACCATACTTGGATGCTTGGGCATGTTAATGAACCTGTTTGTTACGGAAGCGAACTTTTGATTCTTGCATATTACGAGTGGTGACGTTTTTGCAACATTCGTGGCCTGAATGGAAACTCGAGAAACACCTCCTTTGGTACTATCCACCATATTTGGATGCTTGGGGATGTTAATGAAAACCTTTTTGTTCCGGAACCGAACTTTTGATTCTTGCACATTAAAGTGATGACGTTTTAACAACATTCGTGTGCTGAACGGAAACTCGAAAAACACATCCTTCGGTACTTTTACACTATGTTAGGATGATTGGGCTTGTTAATCTACCTTTTTGTTCCGGAAGCGAACTTTTGATTCTTGCACATTACGAGGGCCTATGTTTTTGCAACATTCGTGTCCCGAATGGATACTCGAGAAACACATCTTTCGGTACTATTCCACCATAATTGGATGCTTGGGCATGTTAATGAACCTTTTTGTTATGGAAGCAAACTTTTGATTCTTGCATATTACGAGTGGTAACTTTTTTTGCAACATTCGTGTCCCGAATGGATACTCGAGAAACACCTTCTTCGGTACTATTCCACCATATTTGAATGCTTGGGCATGTTAATGAAAACCTTTTTGTTCCTGAAGCAAACTTTTGATTCTTGCACATTAAGAGTGGTGACGTTTTAACAACATTCGTGTGCTGAACGGAAACTCAAAAAACACCTCCTTCGGTACTTTTACACTATGTTAGGATGATTGGGCTTGTTAATCTACCTTTTTGTTCCGGAAGCGAACTATTGATTCTTGCACATTACGAGTGTCTATGTTTTTGCAACATTCGTGTCCCGAATGGATACTCGAGAAACACATCCTTTGGTACTATTCCACCATATTTGGATGCTTGGACATGTTAATGAACCTTTTTGTTATAGAAGCGAACTTTTGATTCTTACATATTACGAGTGGTGACATTTTTGCAACATTCGTGTCCCGAATGGAAACTCGAGAAACACCTTCTTTGGTACTATTCCACCATATTTGGATGCTTGGGCATGTTAATGAAAACCTTTTTGTTCCTGAAACGAACTTTTCATTCTTGCACATTAAGAGTGGTGATGTTTTAACAACATTCGTGTGCTGAACAGAAACTCAAAAAACACATCCTTCGGTATTTTTACGCTATGATAGGATGATTGGCATTGTTAATCTACCCTTTTGTTCCCGAAGCGAACTTTTGATTCTTGCACATTACTAGTGCCTTTGTTTTTGCAACATTCGTGTCCCGAATGGAAACTCGAGAAACACCTCCTTCGGTACTATTCCACCATATTTGGATGCTTGGGCATGTTAATGAAACCTTTTTGTTCTGGAAGCGAACTATTGATTCTTGCACATTAAGAGTGACAATGGTTTATCAACATTCGTGTTCTGAACGGAAACTCAAAAACACCTCCTTCGGTACTTTTACACTATGTTAAGATGATTGGGCTTGTTAATCTACTTTTTTGTTCCGGAAGCGAACTTTTGATTCTTGCACATTACCAGTGCCTATATTTTTGCAACATTCGTGTCCCGAATGGATACTCGAGAAACACATCCTTTGGTACTATTACACCACGTTAGAATGATTGGGCATGTTAATCTACCTTTTTTTCTGGAAGCGAACTTTTGATACTTGCACATTACGAGTGCCTGTGTTTTTGCAACATTCGTGTCCCGAATGGATACTCGAGACACATATCCTTCGGTACTATACCACCATACTTGGATGCTTGGGCATGTTAATGAACCTGTTTGTTACGGAAGCGAACTTTTGATTCTTGCATATTACGAGTGGTGACGTTTTTGCAACATTCGTGGCCTGAATGGAAACTCGAGAAACACCTCCTTTGGTACTATCCACCATATTTGGATGCTTGGGGATGTTAATGAAAACCTTTTTGTTCCGGAACCGAACTTTTGATTCTTGCACATTAAAAGTGATGACGTTTTAACAACATTCGTGTGCTGAACGGAAACTCGAAAAACACATCCTTTGGTACTTTTACACTATGTTAGGATGATTGGGCTTGTTAATCTACCTTTTTGTTCCGGAAGCGAACTTTTGATTCTTGCACATTACGAGGGCCTATGTTTTTGCAACATTCGTGTCCCGAATGGATACTCGAGAAACACATCTTTCGGTACTATTCCACCATAATTGGATGCTTGGGCATGTTAATGAACCTTTTTGTTATGGAAGCAAACTTTTGATTCTTGCATATTACGAGTGGTAACTTTTTTTGCAACATTCGTGTCCCGAATGGATACTCGAGAAACACCTTCTTCGGTACTATTCCACCATATTTGAATGCTTGGGCATGTTAATGAAAACCTTTTTGTTCCTGAAGCAAACTTTTGATTCTTGCACATTAAGAGTGGTGACGTTTTAACAACATTCGTGTGCTGAACGGAAACTCAAAAAACACCTCCTTCGGTACTTTTACACTATGTTAGGATGATTGGGCTTGTTAATCTACCTTTTTGTTCCGGAAGCGAACTATTGATTCTTGCACATTACGAGTGTCTATGTTTTTGCAACATTCGTGTCCCGAATGGATACTCGAGAAACACATCCTTTGGTACTATTCCACCATATTTGGATGCTTGGACATGTTAATGAACCTTTTTGTTATAGAAGCGAACTTTTGATTCTTACATATTAGGAGTGGTGACATTTTTGCAACATTCGTGTCCCGAATGGAAACTCGAGAAACACCTTCTTTGGTACTATTCCACCATATTTGGATGCTTGGGCATGTTAATGAAAACCTTTTTGTTCCTGAAACGAACTTTTCATTCTTGCACATTAAGAGTGGTGACGTTTTAACAACATTCGTGTGCTGAACAGAAACTCAAAAAACACATCCTTCGGTATTTTTACGCTATGATAGGATGATTGGCATTGTTAATCTACCCTTTTGTTCCCGAAGCGAACTTTTGATTCTTGCACATTACTAGTGCCTTTGTTTTTGCAACATTCGTGTCTCGAATGGATACTCGAGAAACACCTCCTTCGGTACTATTCCACCATATTTGGATGCTTGGGCATGTTAATGAAACCTTTTTGTTCTGGAAGCGAACTATTGATTCTTGCACATTAAGAGTGACGACGGTTTATCAACATTCGTGTTCTGAATGGAAACTCAAAAAACACCTCCTTCGGTACTTTTACACTATGTTAAGATGATTGGGCTTGTTAATCTACTTTTTTGTTCCGGAAGCGAACTTTTGATTCTTGCACATTACGAGTGCCTATATTTTTGCAACATTCGTGTCCCGAACGTATACTCGAGAAACACATCCTTTGGTACTATTCCACCATATTTGGATGCTTGGGCATGTTAATGAAACCTTTTTGTTCCAGAAGCGAACTTTTGATTATCGCACATTAAGAGTGGCAACGTTTTATAAACATTCGTGTTCTGAACGGTAACTCGAAAAACGCGTACTTTGATACTATTACACCATGTTAGAATGATTGGGCATGTTAATCTACCTTTTTTTCCGGAAGCGAACTTTTGATTCTTGCACATTACGAGTGCCTATGTTTTTGCAACATCCGTGTCCCGAATGGAAACTCGAGAAACACCTCCTTCGGTACTATTCCACCATATTTGGATGCTTGGGCATGTTAATGAAACCTTTTTGTTCTGGAAGCGAACTATTGATTCTTGCACATTAAGAGTGACGACGGTTTATCAACATTCGTGTTCTGAACGGAAACTCAAAAAACACCTCCTTCGGTACTTTTACACTATGTTAAGATGATTGGGCTTGTTAATCTACTTTTTTGTTCTGGAAGCGAACTTTTGATTCTTGCAGATTACGAGTGCCTATATTTTTGCAACATTCGTGTCCCGAATGGATACTCGAGAAACACATCCTTTGGTACTATTACACCATGTTAGAATGATTGGGCATGTAATCTACCTTTTTTCCGGAAGCGAACTTTTGATTCTTGCACATTACGAGTGCCTGTGTTTTGCAACATTCGTGTCCCGAATGGATACTCGAGACACATATCCTTCGGTACTATTCCACCATACTTGGATGCTTGGGCATGTTAATGAACATGTTTGTTACGGAAGCGAACTTTTGATTCTTGCATATTATGAGTGGTGACGTTTTTGCAACATTCGTGGCCTGAATGGAAACTCGAGAAACACCTCCTTTGGTACTATCCACCATATTGGATGCTTGGGGATGTTAATGAAAACCTTTTTGTTCCGGAAGCGAAATTTTGATTATTGCACATTAAGAGTGGCGACGTTTTATCAACATTCGTGTTCTGAACGGTAACTCGAAAAACACCTCCTTTGATACTATTACACCATGTTAGAATGATTGGGCATGTTAATCTACCTTTTTTTTCGGAAGCGAACTTTTAATTCTTGCACATTACGAGTGCCTATGTTTTGCAACATTCGTGTCCCGAATGGATACTCGAGAAACACATCCTTCGGTACTATTCCACCATATTTGGATGCTTGGGCATGTTAATGACCCTTTTTGTTACGGAAGCGAACTTTTGATTCTTGCATATTACGAGTGGTGACGTTTTTGCAACATTCGTGTCCCGAATGGATACTCGAGAAACAACTTCTTCGGTACTATTCCACCATATTTGAATGCTTGGGCATGTTAATGAAAACCTTTTTTTTCCTGAAGCAAACTTTTGATTCTTGCACATTAAGAGTGGTGACGTTTTAACAACATTCGTGTGCTGAACGGAAACTCAAAAAACACCTCCTTCGGTACTTTTACACTATGTTAGGATGATTGGGCTTGTTAATCTACCTTTTTGTTCCGGAAGCGAACTATTGATTCTTGCACATTACAAGTGTCTATGTTTTTGCAACATTCGTGTCCCGAATGGATACTCGAGAAACACATCCTTTGGTACTATTCCACCATATTTGGATGCTTGGACATGTTAATGAACCTTTTTGTTACAGAAGCGAACTTTTGATTCTTACATATTACGAGTGGTGACATTTTTGCAACATTCGTGTCCCGAATGGAAACTCGAGAAACACCTTCTTTGGTACTATTCCACCATATTTGGATGCTTGGGCATGTTAATGAAAACCTTTTTGTTCCTGAAACGAACTTTTCATTCTTGCACATTAAGAGTGGTGACGTTTTAACAACATTCGTGTGCTGAACAGAAACTCAAAAAACACATCCTTCGGTATTTTTATGGTATGATAGGATGATTGGCATTGTTAATCTACCCTTTTGTTCCCGAAGCGAACTTTTGATTCTTGCACATTACTAGTGCCTTTGTTTTTGCAACATTCGTGTCTCGAATGGATACTCGAGAAACAACTTCTTCGGTACTATTCCACCATATTTGGATGCTTGGGCATGTTAATGAAACCTTTTTGTTCTGGAAGCGAACTATTGATTCTTGCACATTAAGAGTGACGACGGTTTATCAACATTCGTGTTCTAAACGGAAAATCAAAAAACACCTCCTTCGGTACTTTTACACTATGTTAAGATGATTGGGCTTGTTAATCTACTTTTTTGTTCCGGAAGCGAACTTTTGATTCTTGCACATTACGAGTGCCTATATTTTTGCAACATTCGTGTCCCGAACGTATACTCGAGAAACACATCCTTTGGTACTATTCCACCATATTTGGATGCTTGGTCATGTTAATGAAACCTTTTTGTTCCGGAAGCGAACTTTTGATTATCGCACATTAAGAGTGGCAACGTTTTATAAACATTCGTGTTCTGAACGGTAACTCGAAAAACGCGTCCTTTGATACTATTACACCATGTTAGAATGATTGGGCATGTTAATCTACCTTTTTTTCCGAAAGCGAACTTTTGATTCTTGCACATTACGAGTGCCTATGTTTTTGCAACATTCGTGTCCCGAATGGAAACTCGAGAAACACCTCCTTCGGTACTATTCCACCATATTTGGATGCTTGGGCATGTTAATGAAACCTTTTTGTTCTGGAAGCGAACTATTGATTCTTGCACATTAAGAGTGACGACGGTTTATCAACATTCGTGTTCTGAACGGAAACTCAAAAAACACATCCTTCGGTACTTTTACACTATGTTAAGATGATTGGGCTTGTAATCTACTTTTTATTCTGGAAGCGAACTTTGATTCTTGCACATTACGAGTGCCTATATTTTGCAACATTCGTGTCCCGAATGGATACTCGAGACACATATCCTTCGGTACTATTCCACCATACTTGGATGCTTGGGCATGTTACTGAACCTGTTTGTTACGGAAGCGAACGTTTGATTCTTGCATATTACGAGTGGTGACGTTTTTGCCAACATTCGTGGCCTGAATGGAAACTCGAGAAACACCCTCCTTTGGTACTATCCACCATATTTGGATCGTGGGCATGTTAATGAAAACCTTTTGTTCCGACCGAACTTTTGATTCTTGCACATTAGATGAGGACGTTTTAACAACATTCATGTGCTGAACG
>JAAALK010000085.1:1006234-1079483 GCA_019279435.1 Zizania palustris | reverse complement strand
TTTGTTCTGGAATCGAACTTTTGATTCTTGCACATGACAGGTGGTGACGTTTTCACAAAATACATGTCCGGAACGGAAACTCGAAAAATACCTCGTACTGTAGAATTACACCATAATAGGATGATTGGGCATGTTAATGAAAATTGTTGTTCTATAAGCAAACTTTTGATTCTTGCACATTACGGGTGGTGACGTTCTCGCAACATTAGTGTTGTGAACGGAAACTCAAGAAACACCTCGTACGATACTATTACACCATATAAGGAAGGTTGGGCATGTTAATGAACCTTTTCTTCAGAAAGCGAACTTTTGATTCTTGCACATTACGGGTGGCGACGTTTTCACAACATTCCTGTCCGGAACGTAAACTCCAGAAACACCTCCTTCAGTACTATTACACCATATTAGGATCATTGGCCATGTTTTTGAACCTTTTTTTCTAGAAGCGAACTTTTAATTCTTGCACGTTATGGGTGTCGACGTTTTCGCCAAATTCGTGTCCGGAAAGGAAACTCCAAAAAACCCTCGCATGGTAGAATTACACCATATTAGGATGATTGGGCATGTTAATGAACCTTTTTATTCCGGAAGTGAACTTTTGATTTTCGCACATTACGGGTGGTGACATTTTCACAACATTCGTGTCGTGGACAGAAACTAGATAAAAAGCTCCTACAGTACTATTAAACCATATTTGGATGATTGGCCATGTTTTTGAACTTTTTTGTTCAAGAGCGAACTTGTAATTCTTGCACATTATGGGTGTCGATGTTTTCACAACATTTGTGTCTTGAACAGAAACTGCAGAAATGCCTCCTACGGTACTATTACACCATATTATGATGATTGGGCATGTTAATGAACCTTTTTATTACGGAAGCGAACTTTTGATTCTCGCACATTTCGGGTGGTGAAGATTTCACAACATTCGTGTCCGAACAGAAACTCTAGAAACACCTACTTCGGTACTATTACATATTAGGATGATTGGGCATGTTTTTGATCTTTGTTGTTTCAGAAATAAACTTTTGATAATTGCACATTATGAGTGGTGACGTTATCCCAACAATTGTGTTCATAATTGAATCTCCAGAAACACTCCTTAGGTAATATTACACCATATTAGGAGGATTGGGCATGTTAATGAACCTTTTTCTTCCGAAAGCGAACTTTTGATTCTTGCACATTACAGGTGGCAACGTTTTCGCAAAATACATGTCCTAAACGACAACTCCAAAAATACCTCGCCATGTAACAATTAGCCAGTATTAGGATGATTGGGCATGTTAATGAACATTTTGTGTCTATAAGCAAACTTTTTGATTCTTGCGCATTACGGGTGGTGACGTTTCACAACATTAGTGTCGTGAATGGAAACTAAAGAAACACCTCGTATGGTACTATTACACCATATTAGGATTATTGGGCATGTTAAAGAACCTTTTATTCCGGAAGTGAACATTTGATTCTTGCACATTACGGGTGGTGACGTTTTCGCAACATTCGTGTCCGAAACAGAAACTCCAGAAACACCTCCTTTTTTGTTCCGGAATCAAACTTTTGACTCTTGCACATTAAAGGTGGCGACGTTTTCGCCAAATTCGTGTCCAGAAAGGAAACTCCAAAAACACCTCGTACGGTAGAATTACACCATAATAGGATGATTGGACATGTTAATGAACATTGTTGTTCTATAAGCAAACTTTTGATTCTTGCACATTACGGGTGGTGAAGTTCTCGCAACATTAGTGTTGTGAACGGAAACTCAAGAAAAACCTCGTACGATACTATTACACCATATAAGGAAGTTTGGGCATTTTAATGAACCTTTTTCTTCAGGAAGCAAACTTTTGATTCTTGCACATTATGGGTGGCGATGTTTTCACAACATTCCTGTCCGGAACGTAAACTCCAGAAACACCTCCTTCAGTACTATTACACCATATTAGATGATTGGCCATATTTTTCAACCTTTTTTTCTAGAAGAGAACTTTTAATTCTTGCACATTATGGGTGTCGATGTTTTCCGCAACATTGTGTGCCTGAACGGAAACTGCAGAAATGCCTCATACAGACACTATTACACAATATTAGGATGATTGGGCATGTTAATGAACCTTTTTATTCCAAAAGAGAACTTTTGATTCTCGCACATTACGGGCGGTGGACGTTTTTTTGCAAATTCGTGTTGTGAACGGCAAACTCGAAAAACAACTCCTTCAGTACTATTACACCATATTAGGATGATTTGCGATGTTTTTGAACTTTTTTGTTCTAGAAGCGAACTTTTAATTCTTGCCACATTATGGTGTCGATGTTTTCGCAACATTTGTGTACTGAACGGAAACTGCAGAAATGCCTCGTACGGTACTATTACACCATATTAGGATGATTGGGCATGTTAATGAACCTTTTTATTCCGGAAGATAACTTTTGATTCTCGCACATTCGGTGGTGTAGTTTTCACAACATTCGTGTCCAGAACAGAAATTCTAGAAACACCTCCTTCGGTACTACTACACTATATTAGGATGATTGGGCATGTTTTTGATCTTATTAGTTTCGGAAATAAACTTTTGATAATTGCACATTATGAGTGGTGACGTTATCCCAACAATCGTGTGATAATTGAAACTCCAGAAACACCTCCTTATGTAATATTACACCATATTAGGAGGATTGGTCATGGTAATGAACCTTTTTGTTCCGAAATGCGAACTTTTGATTCTTGCACATTATAGGTGGCGATGTTTTCGCAAAATTCATGTCCTGAACGGAAACTCCAAAATACCTCAGACGGTACAATTATACCATATTAGGAGTATTGGGCATGTTATTGAACATTATTGTTCTATAAGCAAACTTTTGATTCTTGCGCATTACGGGTGGTGACGTTTTCGCAACATTAGTGTCGTGAATGGAAACTCAAGAAACACCTCGCACAATACTAATACACCATATTACGATGATTGGGCATGTTAATGAACCTTTTTATTCTCGAAGTGAACATTAGATTGTCGCACATTATGGGTGGTGACGTTTTCGCAACATTCGTGTCCGAAACAGAAACTGTAGAAACAACTCCTTTGTTAGTATTACACCATATTAGGATGATTGGGCATGTTTTAGAACTTTTTTATTTCGGAAGCGAATTTTGATAATTGCACATTATGAGTGGTGATGTTTTCTCAACAATCGTGTTCGAAATGGAAACTCCAGAAATACCTCCTTCGGTACTATTACACCATATTAGGATGATTGGGCATGGTAATGAACCTTTTTTGTTCCGGAAGCGAACTTTTGATTCTGCACATTACAGGTGGAGACGTTTTCTCCAAATTCGTGTCTGGAAAGGAAACTCCAAAAACACCTCGTACGGTAGAATTACACTGTGTTAGGATGATTGGGCATGTTAATGACCTTTTTATTCTGGAAGCGAACATTTGATTCTCGCACATTACGGGTGGTGACGTTCTCGCAACATTAGTGTCGTGAATGGAAACTGAAGAACACCTCGTACGATACTATTACACCATATTAGGATGATTGGGCATGTTAATGAACCTTTTTATTCTGGAAGCAAACATTAGATTCTCGCACATTATGGGTTGTGACGTTTTCGCAACATTCGTGTCTGAAACAAAAACTCTAGAAACACCTCCTTCGGTACTATTACACCATATTAGGATGATTGGGAATGTTTTAGAACTTTTTTTATTTCGGAAGTGAATTTTGATAATTGCACATTATGAGTGGTGACGTTTTCGCAACAATCGTGTTCGGAATGAAACTCCAGAAAAACCTTCCTTCGGTACTGTTACATCATATTAGGATGATTGGGCATGGTAATGAACCTTTTTTGTTCCAGAAGCGAACTTTTGATTCTTGCACATTACAGGTGGCGACGTTTTCGCCAAATTCGTGTCATGAAACGAAACTCCAAAAACACCTCGTACGATAGAATTCACACCATATTAGGATGATTGGGCATGTTAATGAACCTTTTTATTCTGGAAGCAAACATTATATTCTCGCACATTATGGGTGGTGACAATTTCACAACATTACAGGTGGCGACGTTTTCGCCAAATTCGTGTCCGGAAAGGAAACTCCAAAAACATCTCGTACGACAGAATTACACCATATTAGGATGATTGGGCATGTTAATGAACCTTTTTATTTCGGAAGTGAACTTTTTATTTTCGCACATTACGGGTGGTGACGTTTTCACAACATTCGTGTCGTGGACGGAAACTGGATAAACATCTCCTACAGTACTATTAAACCATATTACGGATGATTGGCCATGCTTTTGAACTTTTTTGTTCTAGAAGCGAACTTTTAATTCTTGCACATTATGGGTGTCGATGTTTTCGCAACAATTGTGTCGTGAACGGAAACTGCAGAACTGCCTCCTACGGTACTATTACACAATATTAGGATGATTGGGCATGTTAATGAACCTTTCTATTCTGGAAGCGAACTTTTGATTCTCGCATATTTTGGGTGGTGAAGTTTTCACAACATTCGTGTCCGGAACAGAAACTCTAGAAAAACCTCCTTCGGTACTATTACACCATATTAGGATGATTGGGCATGTTTTTGATCTTTGTTGTTTCAGAAATAAACTTTTGATAATTGCACACTATGAGTGGTGACGTTATCCCAACAATTGTGTTCATAATTGAAACTCTAGAAACACCTCCTTAGGTAATATTACACCATATTAGGAGGATTGGGGATGTTAATGAACCTTTATGTTTCGAAAGCGAACTTTTGATTCTTGCACATTTCAGGTGGTGACGTTTTCACAAAATACATGTCCGGAACGGAAACTCCAAAATACCTCGTACGGTACAATTACACCATATTAGGATGATTGGGCATGTTAATGAACAATGTTGTTCTATAAGCAAACTTTTGATTCTTGCGTATTACGGGTGGTTACATTTTCACAACATTAGTGTCGTGAATGGAAACTCAAGAAACACCTCGTATGATACTATTACACCATATTAGGATTATTGGGCATGTTAATGAACCTTTTTATTCCGGAAGCGAACAGTTGATTCTCGCACATTATGGGTGGTGACGTTTTCGCAACATTCGTGTCCAAAATAGAAACTCTAGAAACACCCCTTTGGTACTATTACACCATATTAGGATGATTGTGCATGTTTTAGAACTTTTTGTTTCGGAAGCGAATTTTGATAACTGCACATTATGAGTGGTGACGTTTTCACAACAATCGTGTTCGGAATGGAAACTCTAGAAACACCTCCTTCGGTACTATTACACCATATTAGGATGATTGGGCATGTTAATGAACCTTTTTTTGGAAGTGAACTTTTGATTCTTGCACATTACAGGTGGCGACGTTTTCGCCAAATTCGTGTCCGGAAAGGAAACTCCAAAAACACCTCGTACGGTAGAATTACACCATAATAGGATGATTAGGCATGTTAATGAACATTGTTGTTCTATAAGCAAACTTTTGATTCTTGCACATTACGGGAGGTGACGTTGTCGCAACATTAGTGTTGTGAACGGAAACTCAAAAACACCTTGTACGATCCTATTACACCATATAAGGATGATTTGGCATGTTAATGATACTTTTTGTTCCAGAAGCGAACTTTTGATTATTGCACATTACGGGTCTCGTCGTTTTCACAGCATTCGTGTCCGGAACGTAAACTCCAGAAACACCTCCTTCAGTACTATTACACCATATTAGGATGATTGGCCATATTTTTGAACCTTTTTTTCTAGAAGAGAACTTTTAATTCTTGCACATTATGGGTGTCGATGTTTTCGCAACATTTGTGTCCTGAACGGAAACTGCAGAAATGCCTCATACAGAACTGTTACACAATATTAGGATGATTGGGCATGTTAATGAACCTTTTTATTCCGGAAGAGAACTTTTGATTCTCGCACATTACTGGCGGTGACGTTTTTGCAACATTCGTGTCGTGAACGGAAACTCGAAAAACAACTCCTTCAGTACTATTACACCATATTAGGATGATTGGCGATGTTTTTGAACTTTTTTGTTCTAGAAGCGAACTTTTAATTCTTGCACATTATGGGTGTCGATGTTTTCGCAACATTTGTGTACTGAACGGAAACTGCAGAAATGCCTCGTACGGTACTATTACACCATATTAGGATGATTGGGCATGTTAATGAACCTTTTTATTCCTGAAGAGAACTTTTGATTCTCGCACATTTCGGGTGGTGTAGTTTTCACAACATTCGTGTCCAGAACAGAAATTGTAGAAACACCTCCTTCGGTACTACTACACTATATTAGGATGATTGGGCATGTTTTTGATCTTATTAGTTTCGGAAATAAACTTTTGATAATTGCACATTATGAGTGGTGACGTTATCCCAACAATCGTGTTGATAATTGAAACTCCAGAAACACCTCCTTACGTAATATTACACCATATTAGGAGGATTGGTCATGCTAATGAACCTTTTTGTTCCGAAATGCGAACTTTTGATTCTTGCACATTATAGCTGGCGATGTTTTCACAAAATTCATGTCCTGAACGGAAACTCCAAAAATACCTCAGACGGTACAATTATACCATATTAGGAGTATTGGGCATGTTATTAAACATTATTGTTCTATAAGCAAACTTTTGATTCTTGCGCATTACGGGTGGTGACGTTTTCGCAACATTAGTGTCGTGAATGGAAACTCAAGAAACACCTCGCACGATACTAATATAATACACCATATTACGATGATTGGGCATGTTAATGAACCTTTTTATTCTCGAAGTGAACATTAGATTGTCGCCCATTATGGGTGGTGACGTTTTCGCAACATTCGTGTCCGAAACAGAAACTGTAGAAACACCTCCTTTGTTAGTATTACACCATATTAGGATGATTGGGCATGTTTTAGAACTTTTTTATTTCGGAAGTGAATTTTGATAATTGCACATTATGAGTGGTGATGTTTTCGCAACAATCGTGTTCGAAATGGAAACTCCAGAAATACCTCCTTCGGTACTATTACACCATATTAGGATGATTGGGCATGGTAATGAACCTTTTTTGTTCCGGAAGCGAACTTTTGATTCTTGCACATTACAGGTGGAGACGTTGTCTCCAAATTCGTGTCCGGAAAGGAAACTCCAAAAACACCTCGTACGGTAGAATTACACCGTATTAGGATGATTGGGAATGTTAATGAACCTTTTTATTCTGGAAGCGAACATTTGATTCTCGCACATTATGGGTGGTGACGTTCTCGCACATTACGGGTTGTGACGTTTTCGCAACATTCGTGTCTGAAATAGAAACTCTAGAAACACCTCCTTCGGTACTATTACACCATATTAGGATGATTGGGAATGTTTTAGAACTTTTTTTATTTCGGATGTGAATTTTGATAATTGCACATTATGAGTGGTGACGTTTTCGCAACAATCGTGTTCGGAATGGAAACTCCAGAAACACCTCCTTCGGTACTGTTACACCATATTAGGATGATTTGCCATGGTAATGAACCTTTTTTGTTCTAGAAGCGAACTTTTGATTCTTGCACATTACAGGTGGCGACGTTTTCGCCAAATTCGTGTCATGAAACGAAACTCCAAAAACACCTCGTACTGGTAGAATTACACCATATTAGGATGATTGGGCATGTTAATGAACCTTTTTATTCTGGAAGCAAACATTATATTCTCGCACATTATGGGTGGTGACGTTTTCACAACATTACAGGTGGCGACGTTTTCGCCAAATTCGTGTCCGGAAAGGAAACTCCAAAAACACCTTGTACGGCAGAATTACATCATATTAGGATGATTGGGCATGTTAATGAACCTTTTTTATTTCGGAAGTGAAATTTTATTTTCGCACATTACGGGTGGTGACGTTTTCACAACATTCGTGTCGTGGACGGAAACTGGATAAACATCTCCTACAGTACTATTAAACCATATTAGGATGATTGGCCATGTTTTGAACTTTTTTGTTCTAGAAGCAAACTTTTAATTCTTGCACATTATGGGTGTCGATGTTTTCGCAACAATTGTGTCGTGAACGGAAACTGCAGAAATGCCTCCTACGGTACTATTACACCATATTAGGATGATTGGGCATGTTAATGAACCTTTCTATTCTGGAAGCGAACTTTTGATTCTCGCATATTTTGGGTGGTGAAGTTTTCACAACATTCGTGTCCGGAATAGAAACTCTAGAAACACCTCCTTCGGTACTATTACAACATATTAAGATGATTGGGCATGTTTTTGATCTTTTTTTCGGAAATAAACTTTTGATAATTGCACATTATGAGTGGTGACGTTATCCCAACAATCGTGTTCATAATTGAAACTCTAGAAACACCTCCTTAGGTAATATTACACCATATCAGGAGGATTGGGCATGTTAATGAACCTTTTTGTTCTGAAAGCGAACTTTTGATTCTTGCACATTAAGGTGGCGACGTTTTCACAAAATTCATGTCCGGAACGGAAACTCCAAAAATACCTCGGATGGTACAATTACACCATATTAGGATGATTGGGCATTTTAATGAACATTTTTGTTCTATAAGCAACGTTTTGATTCTTGCGCATTACGGGTGGTGACGTTTTCGCAACATTAGTGTTGTGAATGGAAACTCAAGAAACATCTCGTACGATACTATTACACCATATTAGGATGATTGGGCATGTTAATGAACCTTTTTATTCCGGAAGCGAACATTTGATTCTCACACATTATGGGAGGTGACGTTTTCGCAACATTAGTGTCGTGAATGGAAACTCAAGAAAGACCTCGTACGATACTAATACACCATATTAGGATGATTGGGCATGTTAATGAACCTTTTTATTCTGGAAGCGAACATTTGATTCTCGCATATTACGGGTGGTGACGTTTTCGTAACATTCGTGTCCGAAACAGAAACTCTAGAAACACACCCTTCGGTACTATTACACCATATTAGGATGATTGGGCATGTTTTAGAACTTTTTTATTTCGGAAGCGAATTTTGATAATTGCACATTATGAGTGGTGCCGTTTTCGCAACTAGTCGATTTCAGAATGGAAACTCCAGAAACACCTCCTTCGGTACTGTTACACCATATTAGGATGATTGGGCATGGTAATGAACCTTTTTTTCGGAAGCAAACTTTTGATCCTTGCACATTACAGGTGGCGGTGTTTTCGCCGAATTCGTGTCCGGAAAGGAAACTCCAAAAACACCTCGTACGGTAGAATTACACCATAATAGGATGATTGGGCATGTCAATGAACATTGTTGTTCTATAAGAAAACTTTTGATTCTTGCACATTACGGGTGGTGACGTTCTCGCAACATTAGTGTCGTGAATGGAAACTCAAGAAACACCTCGTACGATAGTATTACACTATATAAGGATGATATGGCATGTTAATGAACCTTTTTGTTCCGGAAGCGAACTTTTGATTCATGCACATTACGGGTGGCATCGTTTTCACAACATTCGTGTCCGGGACGTAAACTCCAGAAACACCTCCTTCACTACTATTACGGCATATTAGGATGATTGGCAATGTTTTTAAATCTTTTTTCTATAAGAGAACTTTTAATTCTTGCACATTATGGGTGTCGATGTGTTCGCAACATTTGTGTCCTGAACAGAAACTGCAGAAATGCCTCCTACGGAACTATTACGCCATATTAGGATGATTGGGCATGTTATTGAACCTTTTTTATTCCGGAAGTGAACTTTTGAGTCTAGCACATTACGGGTGGTGACGTTTTCGCAACAATCGTGTCATGAAAGGAAACTTGATAAACAGCCCCTTAAGTACTATTACACCATATTAGGATGATTGACCATGGTTTTGAACTTTTTTTTTCAAGAAGCGAACTTTTAATTCATTCACATTATGGGTGTCGATGTTTTCGCAACATTTGTGTCCTGAATGGAAACTGCAGAAATGCCTCCAACGGTACTATTACACCATATTAGGATGATTGGGCATCTTAATGAACCGTTTTATTACGGAAGCGAAATTTTGATTCTCGCACATTTCGGGTGGTGAAGTTTTCACAACATTCATGTCCGGAACAAAATCTCTAGAAACACCTCATTCGATACTATTACACCATATTAGGATGATTGGGGATGTTTTTGATCTTTTTTATTTCGGAAATAAACTTTTGATAATTGCACTTTACGAGTGGTGACGTTATCCCAACAATCGTGTTGATAATTGAAACTCCAGAAACACCTCCTTTGGTAATAATACACCATATTAGGAGGATTGGGCATGTTAATGAACCTTTTTGTTCCGAAAGCGAACTTTTGATTCTTGCACATTACAGGTGGCGACGTTTTCGCAAAATTCATGTCCGGAATGGAAACTCCAAAAATACCTCGGACGGTACAATTACACCATATTAGGATGATTGGGCATGTTAATGAACATTTTTGTTCGATAAGCAAACTTTTTATTCTTGCGCATTACGGGTGGTGACGTTTTCGCAACATTAGTGTCGTGAATGGAAACTCAAGAAACACCTCGTACGATACTATTAAACCATATTAGGAAGATTGGGCATGTTAATGAACCTTTTTATTCCGGAAGCGAACATTTGATTCTCACACATTACAGGAGGTGATGTTTTCGCAACATTAGTGTCGTGAATGGAAACACAAGAAAGACCTCGTACGATACTAATACACCATATTAGGATGATTGGGCATGTTAATGAACCTTTTTATTCTGGAAGCGAACATTTGATTCTCGCAAATTACGGGTGGTGACGTTTTCGTAACATTCGTGTCCGAAACAGAAACTCTAGAAACACCTCCTTCGGTACTATTACACCATATTAGGATGATTGGGCATGTTTTAGAATTTTTTTATTTGGGAGCCGGATTTTGATAATTGCACATTATGAGTGGTGACGTTTTCGCAACAATCGTGTTCGGAATGGAAACTCCAGAAACACCTCCTTCGGTACTGTTACACCATATTAGGATGATTGGGCATGGTAATGAACCTTTTTTTTCTGTAGTAAGAGTTTGAGGGATGCCGAATCTATGTATGATGTGCATTAAAATAAAATCGCGTACCTCATTATGAGTCATGTTCTTGAGAGGTACGGCCTCAGTCCATTTGGTGAAGTAATCCATCGCCATCAGCACGAACCGATGCCCCTTTGAGGAAGGAGGGTAGATCTGGCCGATGAAGTCTAGACCCCAACCTCGAAATGGCCATGGCTTGAAAATAGGATTGAGCAATGAGGCAGGAGCTAAATGGATGTTGCCAAACTTCTGACATGCCTCACATCCTCTGTAGTACTTGAAACAGTCTTAAGTCATAGTCGGCCAATAAAAACCCGCTCTTTTGAGCATCCAACCCATCTTTTGGGCTGACTGGTGAGTGCCGCAAAGCCCCTCATGGACTTCTCCTGTAGCCACCTGGGACTGTTCGTGGTCTAAACACTTCAACAGCACTCCGTCGATGGTTCGGCGATACAATGTGTCGTCTACCAACACGAATTTGAACGCTTGTCGCTGAACCTTCCGATCAACCGTTTGGCTAGGGTCTCTCAAATACTGGACGATTGGGACTCTCCAATCGCCCTTATAGGTTTCAGAGGGCTTCGTTGGTCCATCTTCTGAAAAAACTTCTAAAACACTGACTTCAGGGTGCCCCCCGAGTCATTCAGCTCCTGCCGAAGCTTGGCCGAGGTGGCCGTTCGGAGTGTGTTGGGCCGAAGCCCTCCGGAGGGTTCGGACCCTGGAGAGCCTTCCCGGTTCGAGAGGCTTCGGACTATAGGCTCTGGCATGCCGGACCCCTCAGTGGGCGGAGCACTCTGATCTAGGGGCTCCGGCGTGCGGTGGCCTTATGTGACCCGAGGGGTTCGACCCGGAGGGCGCGCCTGTCTAGCATCACTGGCTTCGGCAATGAGACCAAACATCGGCATTTCCAACACAGAAAATTTCCCTTTCTTGACATGGTAGCTAGATGCTTGCTGAGCCAAGTCATTGGCGATTGAATTGGCTTCTCTTGACACGTGAGATATTTTAAAATCATCAAAAGTAGCAATTATTTCTAGGCATTTGTCCAAGTAGCGATTCAGCAAGCCATTAAAACATTGAGCATCCTTGGCTACCTGTTGTACTACTAATAATGAATCACCATACGCGTGAACATGTTTAGCACCTACAGACCTAGCAACAAAGCTTCGTATTCGGCTTGGTTATTAGTGGAAGAAAACTCTAGTCGGGCCGAGGTTTCAAAGCGCATACCATTGTGTGATATGAGAACTACTCCAATAACTTGGCCATTCTTGCAAGCCGAACCATCAAAATAGATTTTCCATGGCACTACCTCAACTAGAGCAAAAGCATCACTCCAGCTAGCGTTTATGTGATGATCAACTATAAAGTTAGCTTTGACTTGGCCTTTCATCGCTCTTAGGGGCTCGTAGGCCAAATCGTACTCAATCAATGCGTAAGCCCACTTTCCAATTCTTCCACTTAGAATCGGCTTCGTAACATGTGATTTATAACATCAGTTTGGCAAACAACAACAAATGTGGTGGGGAGAAGATAATGGCGTAACTTGGTGCACGCGTAATAAAGTGATAAACATAATCGCTCCACAAACGCGTACCTGGTTTCGGCGTCCAGCAGGTGGCGGCTCAAGAACGTGATGATGTACTCCTTCCCCTCCACCTCCTAGGTTAGCACGGCTCCAACCACGCTGTCTTCAGCGGCGATGTATAGCCGAAACGGAATCCCGGCCTTGGGTGCTCTCACCATGGGCGGTGATGACAAGCATTCCTTGATCTTCTGAAAAGCACTTTGCTGGCTTGCCCCCCAAGTGAACTCGGCTTTGTTTTTTAGCCAGAGTATCGGGACAAAGGCATCAATCTTGCCGGACAAGTTGGATATAAAGCGACGCAAATAGTTCAACTTGCCTCCCAACTTTTGCACATCCTTCTTGCATGTCAGCGCTGCAATGTTTCTAATCTTCTCAAGTCTCTCAGGATCAATCTCTATGCCTCTCTCATGAATCATGAAACCTAAGAACTTATCCGCTGACACACCAAAAGCACACTTGAGTGGGTTCATCTTCAACCCATACTGTTGCATTCTATCGAAAGCAACCTTCAAATCAGCTAAATGGTTTCCCATAGCGTCCAATTTGACCACTACATCATCGATGTAAACTTCTAACATAACTCCTAACAAGTCATGAAAGATCAAGTTCATAGCGCGCTGATACGTGGCGCTGACATTTTTCAAACCGAAAGTCATGACGACCCACTCGAACAAACCGACAAAACCAGGGCATCGAAAGGCAGTCTTATAGACGTCCTCTTTGGCCATAAAGATCTGATTATAATCGGCATTGCCATCAAGAAAACTTAGTACCTTGTGTCCTGAAGCATCATTGATCAGCATGTCGGCTATTGGCTTTGGATACTCATCCTTCGGAGTGGCTCTATTTAGATCCCGGAAATCAATGCATACCCGTATCTTGCCGCTCCCTTTCTTCTCTACAGGCACAATGTTAGCAACCCATTCCGTGTACCTGCATGGCCTAATAAATTCAGCCTTGAGTAGTCGCTCCACTTCTTCCTTTACTCGGTCATAGATGGCCGAATTAAAGCGACGGGGAGACTGCTTATAAGGCCTAAATCCGGGCTTGATGGGCAGCCTATGCTCTACGAGCTCGTGGCTTAGCCCTAGCATTTCGCTATACTCCCTTGTGAAACAATCGACGTACGACCGAAGTAACTTTATTACTTCATCCTTTTCATCGGGATGTAAATGTTGGTTTACAAAAGTCGGCCTTGGGATTCTACCATCACCTATGTCGACCTCCTCCAAGGGATCGGCCGATGCAAAACCTTGTCCTAATTTTTCTACCTCACTAAAGTCCTCAATGGCTTCGGCAATACTGTTTTTATTAGACCGATAATGCTCCACACGAGACTTTAGCCAATCAAGATTAATCTTGCTAGACATGACTACTAATACAAAAATAGTTGTGCTACTCCAGTCGGCTTTATAGACACTGGTACAAACCGTCCTCCGGATACACTAACAAAGTCGTAATCCGAAAGATCTCTACCTGATAGACACACTACTTTGTTATGGACGGTGTCAACCGACACATCGGCCAAAGCTACTTGGGCCGAAGTATCCGCGGGGATGACCTCTATCTCATCGCCATCCCACTGTATCAGGCACTGGTGTAGAGTAGAAGGGATGCAACAGTTTGTGTGAATCCAGTCGCGCCCGAGTAACACGCTATAATTACCTTGTACATTGACGACGAAGAATGCTGTTGGCAATGTCTTGTTTCCCACCGTCAACTCCATAGAGTGTACTACCTTGGCCTCGGAACTCTCGCCGCTGAAGTCGTTGAGCATCAAGTTAGTCTTCTTCAGGTCATCTTCATCCCTGCCAAGTTTCTTCAATAATGAATAAGGCATTAGGTTAAAAGTGGCGCCGCCTTCGACGAGCATCCGGGAAATCGGTTTCCCATCTATGTGGCCTCTAACATAGAGGGGCTTCAGATGGCGAGCCGGGTCCTCGGGCTTCTCGAAGATGGTGCTGCGTGGACCGAGGTTCAACTGAGCGACCTCGGCCTCGTCCTATGGTAGGGCAAACTCGGCAGGCATCGTGACGATGTTGATGTCCATCACCTAGGGAGCGGGTCCCTCAGAGATGGATGAGTAGTCATCGTCGAGCATGTCGTCCTCGTCGTCACTTGGACTAGGAGCCGGGTTGGTTATCTCAACCGGCTTCTCTCTCCATACCTGCTTCGTAGCTGGCCGAGGGTGGATTTCTTCGAAGATAGCATCGCGCTTGGACTTAGCTACCTTCTCGCACATCTTCTGTGCCCGCAGCCTTTGTAGGCGTCGCTTCTGTGACTTGGACATGCCCGGAGGAGCCCAAGATGGTTGCGGCTTGGTGCCTGGAGCTACTGCTCGACCCCTGTTAATTATGGCCGAAGTGTGCCCTTCGGCCTTGGGCACCCTGTGTTCGAAGGGGGCTTCGCTGCGAACCCCGGCGAACGGATCGGCCTCATTCGGCCGATCAAACCAAGCTTCGGCGCGGAGCCCGGCCGAAGCGTGTGGCTTACCTCCGTCATCCCTCGGCGACAAAGTCTTCGGGATTGGGACTTCTTAAGACCCAACTCTGATAGTTATGGCTTCAGACTTCCTGACTTTGGCCTCCGCGTGCTCGCACCCTTCGGTTTCACTCTGCAGAGTCCAATTCGGAGGTACCACAGACAGTCTATGGACGATCCCTCCTCCGCCGCGACTGTTTGTCCCTGCCATTCACAATACTCCGAAGGAAAACAAGGCATAGGTTTAATCTGCGGAGGGTACCCTGACCCAGATACATACGGGGCCCACGGGGTCCCCGCCCAGTCATACGGTGGAGGCATCGGAGGCTCTAGCTGCCTTGGCCACTGCGAGCCGAACCCGCCACCCGGAGGGGGGTTCGGCCAAGTCGAAGGTGTCTACGACCATACCAGCGAAGGATCCTGCCAGGCTGGAGGTATGTTCGGCCAGTGCCGGCCGAAGCCTCCCATCAGAGAAGTCCAGTGCAGTGTGGGCTCCATCCATTGGGGGTCGAAGTTGTTGTAAAGGGGGCCCGACCACTGGGGCTCGAAGCTGTTGTACGGGGGGTTCAGCCATTGTGGCTCGGAACCACCGTGCGGAGCATCAGGCCATTGTGGACCAAAGCCCTCGTGCGGAGGGTTTGCCGGCTTCGGACTGAAGCCACCCTTCGGAGGTCTTGGGCCCTTCGGCTGTTTTAGCTTAGCGTATGGTCCTGCTTCTCTGGCTCTCCTCTGATGCTTGTTTAACAGCATGTTATACGTCACCTTCGGCCTCTTGCGAGCCTTAGCCGAAGGGGTATCGATGTTCTGTTTCCACACTCCTACCTCGGGGTTCTTTGGTACGAGTGTGTGAGGGCGCGGTTCTCCAACAATCACATATTTCCCTTTAGTAGACTCGGCCTATTCTGGCCGAATCAACATCTTTTTCTCGCCGAGGTCGATGGCGTTGACTGGAAAAGGATCTTTATCCAGCTTCATGTTTGGATCATGGTCTATTTTCAATCGTCCTTCTATGGCCGATTGTATCTGCCGTCGAAAAACATTGCAATCATTCATATTATGAGAATGTGAATCATGCCACTTACAGTATGGATGCTTCTTTAATTCGTTGGCAGGTGAGATAACTTGACCCTTAGGCAACCTGAGAAGCTGGCTCTTTAAGAGGAAATCAAATATTTTATCACATTTAGTTACATCGAACGAGTACTTGACCTCATTAAGTCTATTCTTTGTTGGGGATGGTCGTAACTCGGAGCAGGTGACGGGTTTATTCTTAGTGTTCCAGACCCATTTGGCCACGTACATGTCTACCGAATCCTCCTCCTCTGACTCCTCTTCATTGGAGCGTTCCATGATGTGGATTTTGGCCCTAGGCTTGCTAAACGTCTTAATAAATTTCTTGTCTTTGACTCGGCCTTCTTGGACCAAAGCCTGCTGTAGAACTTGGCTAACTTCTAAGAAGTTTTGGTTATCTAATCTCTCTTTAAGTTCAGAACGCAACCCGTTAAAAGCTAATTCCGCCAAGTCCCTTTTTGAAATATTAAGACTAAAACATCGGTTTCTAGTATCCCTGAAACGCTTGATATACTCAGAGGCGCTCTCACTATATTTTTGCTTAACCGATGTCAAATGCGAAAGTCTAAGTTTTGTTTCACCCGGTAGCGCCGAAAACCAAGTGAAAGCTGTGTCGGATAGCGAGAGAGGAAATAGTCTAACCTTCAGGGCATCTATCCTGCTAACCTCTCCACATTGCGCTCAAAATTGACTAACGTGCTCTAGCGGGTCCTGCTACCCTCGCCATCGAATTTAGTGAACTCATGGATTCTATAGCCGCGGGGGTAGGGTACTGTATCAAGATGATCGGGGTATGGTTTACGGTAAACCCTAACCCGTCCCATGGGCACGAAGCCGGTGCACTCTCTAAATAGTGCACGGACCCATTCATTTAGATCATCTTGGTATGTTTCTTTGTGCGCGCCTCTCATGCGGGGGCGCGACACGCGGTGGGATCTCGGCATGTCGGCCATGTGCTTCTTCCCTACGTGCTATTTGTATAACGTGCTCGTGTCCAGGCGTCTGCGCGTGTGGTGTGGGTAGCGCAGGTATTGGCGCAGCCGGTGGTGCGTGGTATGCAGCGTTAGCTTGATCGTAGGTGTAAAGATTGGTCTCGGCCATAAGTGGTGAGGCCGGAGATATGATTGTGCTAGTGATGTCATTAGTCCTATGGTATACGTGATTCGTCGGAGGTGCGCTAGCAATAGGAATCGGGGGTACGGCCTCAGAAAAGCCGAACCTTCTAAGAGTCGCCTCTACTTGGGAGTTGACTGCAGAATCTAAACGGTTAGCTAGTGAAGTGTTAACGACCTGATCTACTGATGCGGCTATGTTTTGCTCAATTTCTAAAGAAGATAAACGAGGCGATATAGGTGTTACCTGGACCTGAGCGGGGTCGGGGATGACGATGTCACGCTTGACGAAGCCTGCGCGTGTCTTGATGTAGACCCCAAGCATCATGTCTTGGAGTGCCTTTAACTTCGCCTCGATCTCTGCTCGGTCTGCGACGGGGATATCTTCAAGTGTAGGTGATAATATGTTGCGGTTGTCGATATCTGCGCCTCCTATTATATCCATCGGCGGTGTATACGTAGTAGTCGATGTAGATGTACCGGTGGTCGATGTAAACGTACACATCAAGTTGACGTAGCCTTATCCCCAGCGGAGTCACCAAAAAGTGTGTCGACATGAAAACGTGCCCCCGCACTTGGGTCAATTCGACGATCCAAAAGTTCACGGATACTTAGGGACAGGCCTAAGCGTGACGTAGCACCGACGTCGCGTTCCGACTACCCTTAATAGTGATAAGGGGGGTGGAGTCGCTAGGCAACCAGATTCTACAAAATAATCCAATTAGCCGAAAGAAATAGATTTAACAGAATAAAATCAACAAACCAGTCGGAGCCGGTCTAGTTCGAAGTCTGATGCGAAGGGTGCGCCGAACGGTACCTTCGGCGTCTAGTGCGTAGTGCTCCGCTGAAGGGTGCTTCGGCGTTCGGACTGATTCGGCCAAAGGTAGACCCCGAACGGATGTGGTGCGAAGTGCTCCGCCGAAGAGTACTTCGGTGTTTCGACTGATCCGGCCGAAGATAGACTCCGAACGGATCTGAACGCAGTGATCACCTCAGAACAGCGGGGTTTGGCGTGTGATCTCCGATACAGCAATCTACAGAATAGTGACGCGAGGGCCGCACGTGAGTGAAACTTCATCCGGTGCAGAGTATGGTCATGGCGAAGCCTGTTGCGACAGAGTATGCTGACGAAGCCTGTTGCCGGAGCCTGCAATCCCGCCGAAGGGTGTCCTGGGGGACCTCCAAAACTGATCTCTCGGCTCCGGACACCTTCGATGAAGGGACTCCGAACGTGCGAAGCCTGCAACAGAAGAGTGCGAAGTACCAATTTGGCCTGAGGACCGAACTTTGCTAAGTGTTGCACGAGTAGCGAAGGTAGCAATCTATTACGCAGATTAGCGGATACTTCATAGGCGAAGTAACAAGGCGATAACAATTTGTTACGTAGATTAACAGGGACTTCACAGGCGAAGTACCAAGGCTTACCACTGTTCCGTAGTGGCCGACAGAGGGCTTCCAGGAAAACCCACGAAGAGGTACAGGAAAATAAAGGTAAAGTAAATGCAATCAAAGCATGGGCTTTGGTTTGGTTTGAGTTGGGGGGTTTCTCCACGCCGGCATGCCTCTCTATTTATACGGGGTTAGCTCCTAATCTAATCTGCTATTAAACTGGCCAGATAGAGATAGAGATTGAGCTGGAAACAAGTCAAACTCTATCTCTGTCGAGGTGGGCTTCTGTCAGGCCCGTCGAGGCCTGCTCCTCGGGCCGAAGCTTCGGTAGCGTGGGCTTCAGTCAGGCCCATCGAAGCTTGTCCCTCGGGCCGAAGCTTCGGCGGCATGGGCCTCCGAAGGCCTCCTGGCCGAAGCCCATGGGCTGGCTAGAAGCTTTCGGAGCCCATAGCCCAATGGACTTCGGCCCAGTAGGGCTTCGGACAGACCCTCGGGCCGAAGCTTCGGCAACATGGGCCTCCGAAGGCTTCCTGGCCAAAGCCCATGGGCTGGCTACAGGCTTTCGGAGCCCATAGCTCAATAGACTTCGGCCCGATAGGGCTTCGGACAGACCATGGACACGTGTACTTTCGGCCCAAATCAACAAAAATTGATATTTTGACAATCTAGCCGTAAATGCCATTTTTTTATATCAACAAATGAACCTTTTTTCCGGAAGTGGACTTTTTATTCTTGCACATTACGGGTGGTGATGTTTTTGGAACATTCATGTCCTGAACGAAAACTCGAAAAACACCTCCTTCGATACTATTATGCCATGTTAGGTTGATTGGCCATGTTTTTGAACCTTTTTGTTCTAGAAGCGAACTTTTAATTCTTGCACATTATGGGTGTTGATGTTTTCGCAACATTTGTGTCCTGAACGGAAACTACAGAAATGCCTCCTACGATACTATTACACCATATTAGGATGATTGGGCATGTTAATGAACCTTTTTATTCCAGAAGTGAACTTTTGATTCTCGAACATTACTGTTGTTGACGTTTTCGCAACATTCGTGTCCGAAATAGAAACTCTAAAAACACCTCCTTCGGTACTATTACAACATATTAGGATGATTGGGTATGTTTATGGACTTTTTCGCAACAATCGTGTTCAAAATGGAAACTCCAGAAACACCTCCTTAGGATGATTGGTCATGTTTTTGAACCTTTTTGTTCTAGAAGCAAAATTTTAATTTTTGCACATTATGGGTGTCGATGTTTTCACAACATTTATGTCCTGAACTGAAACTACAGAAATGCCTCCTACGGTACTATTACACCATATTAGGATGATTGGGCATGCTAATGAACCTTTTTATTCCGGAAGCGAACTTTTGATTCTCGAACATTACTGTTGTTGACGTTTTCGCAACATTCGTGTCCGAAATAGAAACTCTAAAAACACCTCCTTCGGTACTATTACAACATATTAGGATGATTGGGTATGTTTTTGGACTTTTTTGTTTCGGAAGCGAAATTTAGATAATTGCACATTATGAGTGATGACGTTTTCGCAACAATCGTGTTTGGAATAGAAACTCCAGAAACACCTCCTTCGTGGTAATATTACACAATATTAGGATGATTGGGCATGTTAATGAACTTTTTTGTTTCGAAAGCGAACTTTTGATTGTTGCACATTACAGGTGGTGACGTTTTCACAAAATTCGTGTCCAGAATGGAAACTCCAAAAATACCTCATACGGTACAATTACACCATAATAGGATGATTGGGCATGTTAATGAACATTGTACTTCTATAAGTGAACTTTTAATTCTTGCACATTATGAGTTGTGACGTTTTCGCAACAATCGTGTTCGGAATGGAAACTCCAGAAACACCTTCTTCGGTACTATTACACCATATTAGGATGATTTGGCCTGTTAATGATCCATTTTATTCCGAAAGCGAACTTTTGACTCTCGCACATTTCGGGTGGTGACATTTTCACAATATTTGTGTACCATATTAGGACGATTGGGCATGTTAATGAACCTTTTTATTCCGGAAGCAAACTTTTGATTCTCACACATTACAGGTGGTGACGTTTGCGCAACATTCGTGTCTAGAACAGAAACTCTAGAAACACCCCCTTCGGTACTATTACACCATATTAAGATGATTAGGCATGTTTTTGAAATTTTTAGTTCAAAAACAAACTTTTGATAATTGCACATTATGAATGGTGACATTATCACAACAATCGTGTTCAAAATGGAAACTCTAGAAACACCTCCTTAGGATGATTGGCCATGTTTTTGAACCTTTTTGTTCTAGAAGCGAAATTTTAATTCTTGCACATTATGGGTGTCGATGTTTTCACAACATTTATGTCCTGAACGGAAACTACAGAAATGCCTCCTACGGTACTATTACACCATATTAGGATGATTGGGCATGCTAATGAACATTGTACTTCTATAAGCAAACCTTTGATTCTTGCACATTACAGGTGGTGACGTTTTCGCAACATTGGTGTCGTGAATGGAACCTCAAGAAACACCTCGTACGATACTATTACACCTTTTGTTCCGGAAGCGAACTTTTGATTCTCGCACCTTACGGGTGGTGAAGTTTTCGCAACATTCGTGTCGTGAATGGAATCTCGAAAAACACCTTCTTCAGTACTATTACACCATATTAGGATGATTGGCCATGTTTTTGAACCTTTTTGTTCTAGAAGCGAACTTTTAATTCTTGCACATTATGGGTGTCGATGTTTTCGAAACATTTGTGTCCTGAACGGAAACTACATAAAAGCCTCCTACGGTACTATTACACCATATTAGGATGGTTGGGCATGTTAATGAACCTTTTTATTCCGGAAGCGAACTTTTGATTCTCGAACATTACGGGTGGTGATGTTTTCGCACCATTCGTGTCCGAAACAGAAACTCTAAAAACACCTCCTTCGGTATTATTACACCATATTAGGATGATTGGGCATGTTTTTGGACTTTTTTGTTTCGAGAGCGAACTTTATATAAATGCACATTATGAGTGGTGACGTTTTCGCAACAATCGTGTTCGGAATGGAAACTCCAGAAACACCTCCTTCGGTACTATTACACCATATTAGGATGATTGGGCATGTTAATGAACCATTTTATTCCGGAAGCGAACTTTTGATTCTCACACATTACAGGTGGTGACGTTTGCGCAACATTCGTGTCTAGAAAAAGTCGGACAACTGTTGCCTGTGTTCTTCGCACAAGTAGTACTAGTTCATACTGGTTGCAAGTAGTACTACTACACTGTAGCAACAGTACACTAGTACTCAGGCTTTGCTTTTTCAGCGTAGCTTTTTGATCGAAGCAGACAAGACTGAACACCTTTTCTGACTGTTTCTGGCGAAGTACCTTCTCTATGTTCGAAGTCTCTCAGCTCCGTGAGGCAGGCTTCGATCTGACTTCCTCGAAGGGCTTCGCTTGAACTTTGTCTTCACTTTGTGCACTGTGTTTTTAGCTTCGAAGTATGTTTTTGTGCTGTTATCTTAACATACTTCGACCATTTGTGCGAAGGTGCACTACGTTTCGAGGATACTTCGGCTATTTCGTGAAGCCTACGTTGACAGACTTCGAACGTAGCATGTCTTTCTGATAGACTTCGCACTAAGTGTTCTGCTGTTTTGATCGAAGTCCCAGTAAGGGTGGTTCGAAGGTCATACTTTGATTTGGCTAGCTCCGAAGGTAGAACATAGACTTCGATTTGTTCTCTCTGCCGTGTGTCGGGCTTCGCCTCACTCTTCGAAGGTTGTTTGTCTGTGCGTTGTGTTCGAAGCTTCCTGCTCGAGGGATAGGCTTCGAAGTACTTGGTTCAAAGCTATTTTCGATACTCTCGTCCTTAGCTTCGAAGCAGCTTCGCTCTTTTGCCACCTCGAACCAGGTTAGACCAAACCTCCTCAGCAGACTTCGACAATCATTTCCAAAGCAGGCTTCGACCAATGAAGCAGGCTTCGACCAATGAAGCAGGCTTCGACCTCCGAAGCTGACCTCGACAGGCGAAGCTGGCTTCGCCAAGTTCCGAACAGGAGACATATTTGAACAGTAACTTCTCTTCTCATTCATAGTGCACTTAGATTGTTTTTACTGAGAAGTTTATCTTTCCTTGTCTCGTGTCCTCTTTTCATCTGTCTATTAGCACTGCATTGGCATTTCTCTGTGTATCAACAGTTGCTTCTAGGCTAGATAACTTTAGACTTATGTGATCTGTTCTTTCTGTGTTGTTTAGTCTTTAGAGGTGCGTTGGGTATTGGGAGCAAGCCATTGATTCGAAAGAATTTTTAGGCGCCCATTCACCCCCTCTCTGGTCGCTACTTTCGGTCCTACAAGTGGTATCAGAGCGAGGTTAGGGTTTTTCCATTCCTTAACCGGTTCTAAACCCCAGTAGTGACCATGACGTCTCCTGGCAAGGTCCCGTCCTTGGAAGCCTATGGATATAACTATTGGAAGACTCGCATGCGAGCCTATCTCATGAGCCAGGGTTCGGACATTTGGGACATTTACGTTCACACCACGTTTGTCATATTGCCAGTCGCTGAGCATGGTATTGCTGGTATCATTGCTCAACATCTGAGCAATAGTAAGGCTGTGAACATTCTTTTCTCTCGTTTAGGTCCCACTGAGTTGGAGCGTGTGAGCCATCTCTCCACTGCGAGAGAGATCTGGGCTACCCTCAAGGCACACCATGAGGGAACAGCACAAGTCAAGGCTCAGCTCTATCAGACCTACCGGCGTGAATATGAGAATTTCACACCGAAGCCAGGTGAATCTGTTGAGGCTTTGTTTGGTTATTTTCAGTCGATCATAAACAAGCTTCGGGACAACAAGGCTGAGGGTGCTCAGTTAGTCTCAGATCATGAGCAGGCGCTCAAGGTTCTCCATACCTTGGACCCAAAGATCTGGGAGATCAAGGTATCTTCTATCATTGAGAGTACTTCTTATGATACCTTGACCATTTCTGAGTTGTTTAGCAAGCTGAAGGCTACTGAGGTTGATCTCCAGCTAAGATCAAATCTCATTGGTTCTGGATCAAAATCTCTGGCCATTGCTACACCTTCTGTTGATCCCTCTTCTGTGAGTTGTCCTGGGTTCTCTTTGATGTCTATCACTGAGGACCAGCTAGAGTTGTTAGGTGATGATGATTTGTGTCTTTCTAACAACCGGGTGCATCGTGTCTATGACAAGAGAATGTTCAAAAGACACGACACAAAATCCGGATGCTTTGACTGTGGTGATCTAGGACACTTCATCGCCGACTGCCCCAAGCGCAATGGACACAAGAAGGGCACCGGTGGCAGCTTCCATGACTCCGGCAAGCACGATAGCTCTTCCTTCAACAAGGGCAAGCCGAAGACCAGATTCTTCAAGAAGGCCCTGAAGGACTACCGGCGAGAGAACAAGAAGCGCGACAAGGCCTTCTTCGCCGAAATGGAGAAGAGCTACTCCAATCGGTCCACGTCTTCTTCCTCTTCATCGAGCTCAAGCGATGAGGAGATCGCCATCAGGAAGGGGGAGGACAAGGACGATCCGGCGGGTCTCTGCTTCATGTCCTTCGGAGACAAGCCGAAGAGCCGCTCACACCAGCGCCGAAGATCCCGCAAGAGCTTCTGTTCAATGGCTCTTGGGGATAAGGAAGAAAAGAGCTCCTCCGATGACTCCGACGACGACGACAATGAAAAGGATCGGGGACTGGAGGACGTGTGGATCATGGACTCAGGATGTTCTCGCCACATGATGGGACATCGCAGATGGTTCACCAGTCTCACTCCCCCGAGCTCCAAAGAATACATCACATTCGGGAACAATGGTCAAGGGAAGGTAAGTGGCATAGGCTCAATTCGCATTTCAGATCACTTCTCTTTGAAGAATGTTGCTTTGGTTAAAAATTTGAACTTCAATTTCATTTCTGTTTTGCAACTTCTTGAGGATGGGTTGGAAGTGCGTTTTAAGAAGGGCAATTCTTCTGTGTTTGATTCTAGAGGATCTTTGATTTGCAAGATTTTACCATTTGGTAAAGTTTTTCGAATTGACTTCTCTAGTTCTTTTGGTCCTTCTCATTGTTTGATAGCTGGATCTTCTTCTGAGCTCTGGAAGTGGCATAGGACGTTAGGCCATTTGAGTTTTGATCTGCTAGTCAGGTTAAGCTCTATGGACCTCATCCGAGGATTGCCCAAGCTTAAAATGGAGAAAGATCTAGTTTGTCATCCCTGTCGTCATGGGAAAATGGTTGCCGCTTCTCACTCACCTGTGACTCAGGTGATGACTTCGTATCCGGGCGAGCTTTTACACTTGGACACTGTTGGTCCAGCTCGGGTGCACTCAGTCTGTGGGAAGTGGTACGCGCTTGTCATTGTTGATGACTTTTCTCGATTCTCGTGGGTTTTCTTTTTGGAGTCTAAGGGTGAAACGTTTCAGTTTGTTCATGACCTGATTTTGAAGCTGAAGAATGAGAACAATGGTTGGATGCGAGCAATTCGCTCCGACAACGGCTCTCAGTTCAAAAACTCTTAGTTCGTCAGCTTCTATAGTGATCAAGGTCTTGACCATCAGTTTTCTTCTCCTTACACTCCCCCAAAGAATGGCATTGTGGAACGAAAGAACCGCATGCTAGTCGAGATGGCCAAGACGATGCTCGATGAGCACAGGACTCCTAGGCATTTTTGGGCTGAAGCCATGAACACAACTTGCTATCTGGCCAACCGCATCTTTCTTAGAGCTTACCTTGGTAAGACATCATATGAACTGCGGTTTGGCAGACAGCCCAAAGTGAGCCACTTGCGAGCGTTTGGCTTCAAGTGCTTTGTGCTCAAGAAGGGAGGGCATTTGGACAAGTTTGAGTCTCGTTGCTGGGATGGTGTTTTTCTTGGTTATGCATTGCATTCTCGAGGTTTCCGTGTTTGGAAACTCGAAACCCAGCAGCTTGTCGAGACTTGCGAAGTTTCATTTGATGAGTCCTTGCCTTCTTTGACTCCTTCTTTTGAGCCTTCTGGTGATGATGAGCTTGGAGAGTCCATCTTCGAGGAAGATGAGGATACTCCAGCTGCTGATGAGGGTGGGCCTTCTGCACCCCCTGCAGAGCCCACACCTTCTGAGACTTCGACTGAGGATGAGGGTGGACCTCTGATCACTTCTTCCACTACGATCGAGCCCCCTCAGTCGAGTCCAGAGGTGCCAGCTGCTCACTCTGGTGAGGTGACTTCAGATCACCAGGGAACCCGAGCAATTCAGCGTGACCATCCCTCTGAGCTCATCATAGGTGATTTGACTGAGAGAACTTTGTGTTCATCTAATGCCTCTCTTGCTGTGTTTGCTGAATCTGCTTTTGTTGCATCTTTTGAGCCCATAGATGTTTCTCATGCTCTTTCTGATTCAAATTGGATTAATGCTATGCAAGAAGAGCTTGAGAATTTTGTCCGCAATCGGGTTTGGACATTAGTTGAGCCGCCACCAGGATGCAACCCCATAGGCACCAAGTGGGTATTTAAGAACAAACAAGGTGAAGATGGGGTTGTGGTGCGCAACAAAGCTCGACTAGTTGCCCAGGGTTTTTTCAAAAAGAGGGTATTGATTTTGAAGAAACTTTCGCTCCTGTTGCCCGTCTTGAGTCCATTCGCATTCTCTTAGCTTTTGCCGCTTCAAAGGGTTTTAAGCTTTTTCAAATGGACGTTAAGAGTGCTTTTTTGAACGGGTTCATAGAGGAGGAAGTTTATGTTAGGCAACCCCCCGGTTTTGAGAACCCTAAGTTTCCTCGGCATGTTTTTAAGCTGCAAAAGGCTTTATACGGGTTGAAGCAAGCCCCCAGGGCTTGGTATGACCGGTTGAAGCAGTTTTTGTTGGGGAAGGGTTTTGTGATGGGTTTAGTGGATAAAACTCTCTTCTTGCTCAGAGTTGCTTCAGATTTTTTAGTCGCTCAGATTTACGTGGACGATATTATTTTTGGCGGTACTACTAATGATCTTGTGTCCAAGTTTTCTGAGCCGATGCACAGTGAGTTTGAGATGAGCCTCATGGGTGAGCTTAAGGATGAAACGTTTTCAGTTTGTTCATGACCTGATTTTGAAGCTGAAGAATGAGAACAATGGTTGGATGTGAGCAATTCGCTCCGACAATGGCTCTGAGTTCAAAAACTCTCAGTTCGTCAGCTTCTATAGTGATCAAGGTCTTGACCATCAGTTTTCTTCTCCTTACACTCCCCCAAAGAACGGCATTGTGGAACGAAAGAACCGCATGCTAGTCGAGATGGCCAGGACGATGCTCGATGAGCACAGGACTCCTAGGCGTTTTTGGGCTGAAGCCATGAACACAACTTGCTATCTGGTCAACCGCATCTTTCTTAGAGCTTACCTTGGTAAGACATCATATGAACTACGGTTTGGCAGATAGCCCAAAGTGAGCCACTTGCGAGCGTTTGGCTGCAAGTGCTTTGTGCTCAAGAAGGGAGGGCATTTGGACAAGTTTGAGTCTCGTTGCTGGGATGGTGTTTTTCTTGGTTATGAATTGCATTCTCGAGGTTTCCGTGTTTGGAAACTCGAAACCCAGCAGCTTGTCGAGACTTGCGAAGTTTCATTTGATGAGTCCTTGCCTTCTTTGACTCCTTCTTTTGAGCCTTCTGGTGATGATGAGCTTGGAGAGTCCATCTTCGAGGAAGATGAGGATACTCCAGCTGCTGATGAGGGTGGGCCTTCTGTACCCCCTGCAGAGCCCACACCTTCTGAGACTTCGACTGAGGATGAGGGTGGACCTCTGATCACTTCTTCCACTACGATCGAGCCCCCCTCAGTCGAGTCCAGAGGTGCCAGCTGCTTACTCCGGTGAGGTGACTTCAGATCACCAGGGAACCCGAGCGGTTCAGCGTGACCATCCCTCAGAGCTCATCATAGGTGATTTGACTGAGAACTTTGTGTTCATCTAATGCCTCTCTTGCTGTGTTTGCTGAATCTGCTTTTGTTGCATCTTTTGAGCCCAGAGATGTTTCTCATGCTCTTTCTGATTCAAATTGGATTAATGCTATGCAAGAAGAGCTTGAGAATTTTGTCCGCAATCGGGTTTGGACATTAGTTGAGCCGCCACCAGGATGCAACCCCATAGGCACCAAGTGGGTATTTAAGAACAAACAAGGTGAAGATGGGGTTGTGGTGCGCAAAAAAGCTCGACTAGTTGCCCAGGGTTTTTTTCAAAAAGAGCGTATTGATTTTGAAGAAACTTTCGCTCCTGTTGCCCGTCTTGAGTCCATTCGCATTCTCTTAGCTTTTGCCGCTTCAAAGGGTTTTAAGCTTTTTCAAATGGACGTTAAGAGTGCTTTTTTGAACGGGTTCATAGAGGAGGAAGTTTATGTTAGGCAACCCCCTGGTTTTGAGAACCCTAAGTTTCCTCGGCATGTTTTTAAGCTGCAAAAGGCTTTATACGGGTTGAAGCAAGCCCCTAGGGCTTGGTATGACCGGTTGAAGCAGTTTTTGTTGGGGAAGGGTTTTGTGATGGGTTCAGTGGATAAAACTCTCTTCTTGCTCAGAGTTGCTTCAGATTTTTTAGTCGCTCAGATTTACGTGGACGATATTATTTTTGGCGGTACTACTAATGATCTTGTGTCGAAGTTTTCTGAGCCGATGCACAGTGAGTTTGAGATGAGCCTCATGGGTGAGCTTAAGGATGAAATGTTTCAGTTTGTTCATGACCCTGATTTTGAAGCTGAAGAATGAGAACAATGGTTGGATGTGAGCAATTCACTCCGACAACGGCTCTGAGTTCAAAAACTCTCAGTTCGTCAGCTTCTATAGTGATCAAGGTCTTGACCATCAGTTTTCTTCTCCTTACACTCCACCAAAGAACGGCATTGTGGAACGAAAGAACCGCATGCTAGTCGAGATGGCCAGGACGATGCTCGATGAGCACAGGACTCCTAGGCGTTTTTGGGTTGAAGCCATGAACACAACTTGCTATCTGGCCAACCGCATCTTTCTTAGAGCTTACCTTGGTAAGACATCATATGAACTGCGGTTTGGCAGACAGCCCAAAGTGAGCCACTTGCGAGCATTTGGCTGCAAGTGCTTTGTGCTCAAGAAGGGAGGGCATTTGGACAAGTTTGAGTCTCGTTGCTGGGATGGTGTTTTTCTTGGTTATGAATTGCATTCTCGAGGTTTCCGTGTTTGGAAACTCGAAACCCAGCAGCTTGTCGAGACTTGCGAAGTTTCATTTGATGAGTCCTTGCCTTCTTTGACTCCTTCTTTTGAGCCTTCTGGTGATGATGAGCTTGGAGAGTCCATCTTCGAGGAAGATGAGGATACTCCAGCTGCGTATGAGGGTGGGCCTTCTGCACCCCTTGCAGAGCCCACACCTTCTGAGACTTCGACTGAGGATGAGGGTGGACCTCTGATCACTTCTTCCACTACGATCGAGCCCCCCTCAGTCGAGTCCAGAGGTGCCAGCTGCTGACTCCGGTGAGGTGACTTCAGATCACCAGGGAACCCGAGCGGTTCAACGTGACCATCCCTCAGAGCTCATCATAGGTGATTTGACTGAGAGAACTCTGTGTTCATCTAATGCCTCTCTTGCTGTGTTTGCTGAATCTGCTTTTGTTGCATCTTTTGAGCCCAGAGATGTTTATCATGCTCTTTCTGATTCAAATTGGATTAATGCTATGCAAGAAGAGCTTGAGAATTTTGTCCGCAATCGGGTTTGGACATTAGTTGAGCCGCCACCAGGATGCAACCCCATAGGCACCAAGTGGGTATTTAAGAACAAACAAGGTGAAGATGGGGTTGTGGTGCGCAACAAAGCTCGACTAGTTGCCCAGGGTTTTTTTCAAAAAGAGGGTATTGATTTTGAAGAAACTTTCGCTCTTGTTGCCCGTCTTGAGTCCATTCGCATTCTCTTAGCTTTTGCCGCTTCAAAGGGTTTTAAGCTTTTTCAAATGGACGTTAAGAGTGCTTTTTGAACGGGTTCATAGAGGAGGAAGTTTATGTTAGGCAACCCCCTGGTTTTGAGAACCCTAAGTTTCCTCGGCATGTTTTTAAGCTGCAAAAGGCTTTATACGGGTTGAAGCAAGCCCCCAGGGCTTGGTATGACTGGTTGAAGCAGTTTTTATTGGGGAAGGGTTTTGTGATGGGTTTAGTGGATAAAACTCTCTTCTTGCTTACAGTTGCTTCAGATTTTTTAGTCGCTCAGATTTACGTGGACGATATTATTTTTGGCGGTACTACTAATGATCTTGTGTCCAAGTTTTCTGAGCAGATGCACAGTGAGTTTGAGATGAGCCTCATGGGTGAGCTTAAGTACTTCTTAGGACTCCAGATCAAGCAGACCAAGGACGGCACCTTCATCCACCAAGGTAAGTACACTCGCGATATGCTTAAGAAATTTGACTTTGGTGGGGAGTTGAAGCCGCAGATGACCCCAATGGGCACATCTGGGGGTCTAGACAAGGACGAGAGCGGCGTCAAGGTCAATGAAAGGGAGTTTCGAGGGATGATCGGCTCGCTGCTATACTTGACGGCGACCAGACCGGACATTCAGTTCGCCGTGGGACTGTGTGCGCGCTTCCAGTCTTCACCTCGTGCGTCTCATCGGCAGGCTGTCAAGCGCATATTCAGGTATCTTACTTACGCGCCCGATCTTGGTCTTTACTATTCAGCTTCATCATCTCTTGATTTATCTGGATTTTCGGATGCCGACTTTGGTGGGTGCCGGTTGGATCGCAAGTCGACTTCCGGTACTTGCCAGTTTCTTGGTTCTTCTCTTGTCTCTTGGTCTTCTCGAAAGCAATCTGGAGTTGCTCTTTCGACCACAGAGGCTGAGTATGTAGCTGCTGCTAGCTGCTGCTCACAATTGGTTTGGATGATTTCCACTCTACGAGATTTTGGGTTGTTCTTTCCTACCAGAGTTCCTTTGTTTTGCGACAGCACCAGTGCAATTAGTGTAGGGAAAAACCCATGTCTCCATTCAAAAACCAAACACATTGATGTGCGCTTTCACTTTTTGCGGGATCAATATGAGAATGGTGTCATTGACCTTATTCATGTTGATACCCATCATCAGTTGGCTGACATTTTCACCAAACCCCTAGATCAGTCTACCTTTGAGCATTTACGAGGGGATTTGGGTGTTGTGTATCCTTTCTAGGATATTTTGCGTCAGTTTTCTTTCTTCTCTTACTCTTCTCTTGAGTCTTTTTGTGTGTGTTCATATCTTTCATATTCACATATCACACTTTTGAGCTGCTTCTGAAATATGATTGAACTGCTTTACTTATTCTAGCTGGTACATGCTTTTGAGTACTTTTCATTGATCATGCTTTGGTTCAGTTCACTTGATATGTCTGATATCTGTCATATGCATGGCTTTTACGCTTTAAACTTGAAAAATGATGGCCATTGTTTCTGGTAACTAGCATGTGTAGGCTAAGTGCTCTTGCTATCTGTTACATGCCTTGTAGCTAGTTCCTGACTTAGATGCAAACATGCAACTTGGACATCCTTCTGCTTTCAAAAATGGATATGTGCTATAAAAATGATGAAAAATCAAGAAACATGAAATGTGCATGCCTTTTTATGCATAAACTTGAAAAGATCCGGGTGGGTTTGTTTTGTCGCATTGCATTGTTCTGGACTGCGTATCATAGCACTTTGGTACGAACTAGGACGGTGTAGTGTATGCCAAGACCAATGTCTTAAGCTTCTGATGGTCCAGTTCTGGCCTAGGCTTGACTTGGTCGGTCAGCATAAGGTTTGACATGCAAATAACCCCTGGAAAAAATGAAAAAGGAAAAAGAAAAAGCCTGAAAATTGAAATGATAACAAGTTTGCTGAAGCACTTTGTTTTTGGACAATGCTTATCTTGGTAGATATCAGTTAGCCTGTGTATCTCATGCTTTACCTTGCTTGTCAACTGGAAAATATGGTGATGCTTTTGTTTGCAAAAATTGATAATGCGTGGTAATGACTTTCTTTAGATATCATCTATTGCACTGATCATGCTATGTATCTTAGACAGTATGTCTTTTGCTGTATCTCTTAGATTTTGTAACTGCAATCAATCATATCTGAGAAGCATGCTTTATTCACTCAACTTGCACCCCAGTTGCATTCATTATTGAGGGGGAGTTGCGTTTCAGGGGGAGTCTGTGTCTCTTTTGAGTGCTTGATGAGTTCACTTGTCAACAAGGGGGAGAAATTTTGGGATAAGAGTTCGAGGGGGAGTTTTTTTCTCTCACTTACTCTTTTGATATCCTTGTTGCTCGCACTCATTCTGAGCTTTTACCTTTGGTTAACCATAATGACCGCTTCTTGCTTTTGTTCGGCTTTTGGTCATTAGGGTTAAACTTTTACCTTATTTTCTTCTTCTTTGTTTTTCTTGTGCTTTGTTTTCGTGTTTCCACATTTGCTCGCAGGTGCTGAAAAGCTGAAAAAGAGGAGTGTTGACAATGCACTCATCAAGGGGGAGATTGAGGAGCCATGCTGAATAGCGTGGGCCTCATGGCTCCAGAAGTGATGAGTCATTGTCACCGATAGTCAAAGAGGACAGAAAAAGAAAGGAGATCTGCTGTTTCATGGGCTGCGTGTTGACTCAGGTACACGGGCAGCAAGCGACTGTCGGGCAGAGGAGGCTGCGAAGTCGGGCTGGCCTAATCCGGGTACATGGGCTAGGAGCAGCAGAATACCCACTGGGCTGTTGACCAGGATTGACTCAAGTACACGGGCGGTAAGCGATTGCTGGGCTGAGAAGAGCTGAGGAATCGGGCCGGCCCAATCCGGGTACCTGGTGCAAAGTCGGTGGAGGCTTTGTCAGTTTCGGCGCAAAACTGACAACCGTTGATCTTGTATCGGACTGTCCAGAAGAGAAGCCGTAGTCGCTATGAAAGCTTAGCTTCCGAATAAGTCATCTGTATCTCTAGGCCCACAGTCAGTCAGTCGTGTCTGTAAAAATTCGTAAGGGCAGTTGAGTCTTTTCCTTTATTTTAGCGTCTGTAAAAACCCTAAGGGGATGGTGGAATATTCTAGGCCATTGGGCAGCCTATAAATAGGGCCCCAATCCCTAGGGTTGGACTACCCTTCTAGAAATCACTTTTCAATTATTCCTTGGGTCATCTTTGTTTCCTGCGAATTCTCTTTCCTGCTCCTGTTTTGTGCGTCGCCAGAAGGTTCTATTCTTGCATGCATTCCTCCTGTTCTTCATTAATGCACTGAGATTTTGTTCTCTGCTTATGTGCGAGGCATGCATTGATTTTTGTGGATCTAAATCTAAGTGAATCGTGTGCAGTTTGTTCACTATTTGCTTCTCTATTGCCTGTGTTCTTCGCACGAGTAGTACTAGTTCATACTGGTTGCAAGTAGTACTACAACAATGTAGCAACAGTACACTAGTACTCAGGCTTTGTTTTTCATCGTAGCTTTTTGATCGAAGCAGACAAGACTGAACACCTTTTCTGACTGTTTCTGGTGAAGTACCTTATCTCTGTTCGAAGTCTCTCAGCTCCGTGAGGCAGGCTTCGATCTGACTTCCTCGAAGGGCTTCGCTTGAACTTCGTCTTCACTTTGTGCACTGCGTTTTTAGCTTCGAAGTATGTTTTTGTGCTGTCACCTTAACATACTTCGACCATTTGTGCGAAGGTGCATTACGTTTCGAGGATGCTTTGACTATTTCGTGAAGGCTACGTTGACAGACTTCGAACGTAGCATGTCTTTCTGATAGACTTCACACTAAGTGTTCTGCTGTTTTGATCGAAGTGCCAGTAAGGGTGGTTCGAAGGTCATACTTCGATTTGGCTAGCTCCGATGGTAGAGCATAGACTTCGATTTGTTCTCTCTGCCGTGTGTCGGGCTTCGCCTCACTCTTCGAAGGTTGTTTGTCTGTGCGTTGTGTTCGAAGCTTCCTGCTCGAGGGATAGGCTTCGAAGTACTTGGTTCAAAGCTATTTTCGATACTCTCGTCCTTAGCTTCGAAGCAGCTTCGCTCTTTTGCCACCTCGAACCAGGTTAGACCAAACCTCCTCAGCAGACTTCGACAATCATTTCCGAAGCAGGCTTCGACCAGCGAAGCAGGCTTCGACCTTCGAAGCTGACCTCGACAGGCAAAGCTGGCTTCGCCAAGTTCCAAACAGGAGACAGATTTGAACAGTAACTTCTCTTCTCATTCATAGTGCACTTAGATTGTTTTTACTGAGAAGTTTATCTTGCCTTGTCTCGTGTCCTCTTTTCATCTGTCTATTAGCACTACATTGGCATTTCTCTGTTTATCAACAGTTGCTTCTAGGCTAGATAAGTTTAGACATAGGTGATCTATTCTTTTTGTGTTGTTTAGTCTTTAGAGGTGCGTTGGGTATTGGGAGCAGGCCATTGATTCGAAATAATTTTTAGGTGCCCATTCACTCCACCTCTGGTCGATACTTTCGGTCCTACAGGCATGTTTTTGGACTTTTTTGTTTCGAGAGCGAACTTTATATAAATGCACATTATGAGTGGTGACGTTTTCGCAACAATCGTGGTCGGAATGGAAACTCCAGAAACACCTCCTTCGGTACTATTACACCATATTAGGATGCTTTGCCATGTTAATGATCCTTTTTATTCCGAAAGCGAACTTTTGACTCTCGCACATTTCGGGTGGTGACATTTTCACACCATTCGTGTTCGGAACAGAAACTCTGGAAACACCTCCTTCGGTACTATTACACCATATTAGGATGATTTGGCATGTTAATAATCCTTTTTATTCCGAAAGCGAACTTTTGACTCTCGCACATTTCGGGTGGTGACATTTTCACAATATTCGTGTCCGGAACTGAAACTCTAGAAACTCCTCCTTCGGTACTATTACACCATATTAGGATGATTGGGCATGTTAATGAACCTTTTTATTCCGGAAGCGAACTTTTGATTCTCACACATTACAGGTGGTGACGTTTGCGCAACATACGTGTCTAGAACAGAAACTCTAGAAACACCCTCTTCGGTACTTTTACACCATATTAAGATGATTGGGCCTGTTTTTGAAATTTTTAGTTTGGAAACAAACATTTGATAATTGCACATTATGAATGGTTACGTTATCGCAACAATCGTGTTCAAAATGGAAACTCCAGAAATACCTCCTTAGGATGATTGGCCTTGTTTTTGAACCTTTTTGTTCTAGAAGTGAAGTTTTAATTCTTGCACATTATAGGTGTCGATGTTTTCACAACATTTATGTCTTGAACGGAAACTACAGAAATGCCTCCTACGGTACTATTACACCATATTAGGATGATTGGGCATGCTTATTAACCTTTTTATTCCGGAAGCGAACTTTTGATTCTCGAACATTACTGTTGGTGACGTTTTCGCAACATTCGTGTCCGAAATAGAAACTCTAAAAACACCTCCTTCGGTACTATTACAACATATTAGGATGATTGGGTATGTTTTTGGACTTTTTTTCGGAAGCGAACTTCAGATAATTGCACATATGAGTGACGACGTTTTCGGAACAATCGTGTTTGGAATGGAAACTCCAGAAACACCTCCTTCGCGGTAATATTACACAATATTAGGATGATTGTGCCTGTTAATGAACTTTTTTGTTCCGGAAGCGAACTTTTGATTGTTGCACATTACAGGTGGTGACGTTTTCACAAAATCCGTGTAAAGAATGGAAACTCCAAAAATACCTCATACGGTACAATTACACCATAATAGGATGATTGGGCATGTTAATGAACATTGTACTTCCGTAAGCAAACCTTTGATTCTTGCACATTACGGGTGGTGACGTTTTCGCAACATTAGTGTCGTGAATGGAACCTCAAGAAACACCTCGTCAGATACTATTACACCTTTTGTTCCGGAAGCGAACTTTTGATTCTCGCACCTTACGGGTGGTGACGTTTTCACAACATTCGTGTCGTGAATGGAAACTCGAAAAACACCTCCTTCAGTACTATTACACCATATTAGGATGATTGGCCATGTTTTTGAACCTTTTTGTTCTAGAAGCGAACTTTTAATTCTTGCACATTATGGGTGTCGATGTTTTCGCAACATTTGTGTCCTGACGAAAACTACATAAAAGCCTCGTACGGTACTATTACGCCATATTAGGATGATTGGGCATGTTAATGAACCTTTTTATTCCAGAAGCGAACTTTTGATTCTCGAACATTACGGGTGGTGATGTTTTCGCACCATTCGTGTCCGAAACAGAAACTCTAAAAACACCTCCTTCGGTATTATTACACCATATTAGGATGATTGGGCATGTTTTTGGACTTTTTTGTTTCGAGAGCGAACTTTATATAAATGCACATTATGAGTGGTGACGTTTTCGCAACAATCGTGGTCCGAATGGAAACTCCAGAAACACCTCCTTCGGTACTATTACACCATATTAGGATGCTTTGGCATGTTAATGATCCTTTTTATTCCGAAAGCGAACTTTTGACTCTCGCACATTTCGGGTGGTGACATTTTCACACCATTCGTGTTCGGAACAGAAACTCTAGAAACACCTCCTTCGGTACTATTACACCATATTAGGATGATTTGGCATGTTAATGATCCTTTTTATTCCGAAAGCTGAACTCTTGACTCTCGCACATTTCGGGTGGTGACATTTTCACAATATTCGTGTCCGAAACAGAAACTCTAGAAACTCCTCCTTCGGTACTATTACACCATATTAGGATGATTGGGCATGTTAATGAACCTTTTTATTCCGGAAGCAAACTTTTGATTCTCACACATTACAGGTGGTGACGTTTGCGCAACATACGTGTCTAGAACAGAAACTCTAGAAACACCCTCTTCGGTACTTTTACACCATATTAAGATGATTGGGCCTGTTTTTGAAATTTTTAGTTTGGAAACAAACATTTGATAATTGCACATTATGAATGGTTACGTTATCGCAACAATCGTGTTCAAAATGGAAACTCCAGAAATACCTCCTTAGGATGATTGGCCTTGTTTTTGAACCTTTTTGTTCTAGAAGTGAAATTTTAATTCTTGCACATTATAGGTGTCGATGTTTTCACAACATTTATGTCTTGAACGGAAACTACAGAAATGCCTCCTACGGTACTATTACACCATATTAGGATGATTGGGCATGCTTATTAACCTTTTTATTCCGGAAGCGAACTTTTGATTCTCGAACATTACTGTTGGTGACGTTTTCGCAACATTCGTGTCCGAAATAGAAACTCTAAAAACACCTCCTTCGGTACTATTACAACATATTAGGATGATTGGGTATGTTTTTGGACTTTTTTTCGGAAGCGAACTTCAGATAATTGCACATTATGAGTGACGACGTTTTCGGAACAATCGTGTTTGGAATGGAAACTCCAGAAACACCTCCTTCGCGGTAATATTACACAATATTAGGATGATTGTGCCTGTTAATGAACTTTTTTGTTCCGGAAGCGAACTTTTCATTGTTGCACATTACAGGTGGTGACGTTTTCACAAAATCCGTGTAAAGAATGGAAACTCCAAAAATACCTCATACGGTACAATTACACCATAATAGGATGATTGGGCATGTTAATGAACATTGTACTTCCGTAAGCAAACCTTTGATTCTTGCACATTACGGGTGGTGACGTTTTCGCAACATTAGTGTCGTGAATGGAACCTCAAGAAACACCTCGTACGATACTATTACACCTTCTGTTCTGGAGGCGAACTTTTGATTCTCGCACCTTATGGGTGGTGACGTTTTCGCAACATTCGTGTCGTGAATGGAAACTCGAAAAACACCTCCTTCAGTACTATTACACCATATTAGGATGATTGGCCTTGTTTTTTAACCTTTTTGTTCTAGAAGCGAACTTTTAATTCTTGCACATTATGGGTGTCGATGTTTTCGCAACATTTGTGTCCTGAACGGAAACTACAGAAATGCCACCTACGGTACTATTACACCATATTAGTATGATTGGGCATGTTAATGAACCTTTTTATTCTGGAAGCGAACTTTTGATTCTCGCACATTTCGGGTGGTGACGTTTTCACAACATTCATGTCCGGAACAGAAACTCTAGAAACAGCTCCTTCGGTAGGTACTATTACACCATATTAGGAGGATTGGACATGTTGCAGGGGGAGTCCATTCTGCCACGAAGTCCGCCAACACTTGTGACTTAATTGTTGTTCTTGCCACAAAGGATATGCCGAAGGGTGCTAACTCAACGGCCCACTTCCCAATTCTTCTTGTAGAATCCTTACTTCGGAGCATATCTACCAAAGGATATGAAGTTGGTACAATTACATTATGTGCCAAGAAATAATGCCTTAACATTCTCGAAGCCATTATCAGAGCATAAGTGAATTTCTCGAGCTCAGAATATCTTGTTTTTGCTCCAGACAATGCCTCAGACACAAAATAAACTAGATTTTGTACCAACTTTCCGTTGAAATCAACCTCTCTGACAAGGACTGCACTGACAGCAGAGCGAGTAGCTGCAAGGTAGAGGAGTAGGGTTTCGTCCACAATAGGCACCGTGAGTGTAGCGAGGTTACTGAGATAATTCTTAATATCTTCGAAGCTCTTTTGACACTCAGGTGTCCATGCAAAATCTTCAGACCCTTTCAATGCTTTGAAAATGGGCAAACTTCTCTCCGCAGACCTTGCCAAAAACCTGCTAAGTGCTGCAAGATGACCAGTCAGCTTTTGCACTTGCTTTAAATTCTCGGGGGGAGCCATCCTTTATAACACAGTTATCTGAGTGGGACTAGCTTCGATCCCTCTTCTTGAAACTAGATACCCTAACAATTTTCCAGCCTTCGCCCCGAAGATACATTTTTTGGGGTTAAGACGGTGTTGGTGGAAAATATCTCATCTTCGGGGTTATTGCCGAAGCAGCATAAAGACAGTCAACCAGTTCGAAGATTCTCCGAAGATCATCTTCGAAGATGCTCAGAACCCCGTTCGAAGCCCGAAGACAGGCATTGGTTCGAAGTATGTCTTCGAACTAAAGTCCTTCAGGATCTTTTCTGCCAGCTAAGATGGAAGACTTATCTTCTTTCTTATTAGATTAGTCTTTTACCATTTTAGCCCTATTAAGGAAACCGAACAGTTTCCTTAATGTCGGTTGTAATAGAGGGGTAAATAGGTCTTTTCCTTAATGTTTGGGCCTATAAATACCCCCCATTTCACCCTGTAATAGGGACCGAATACAAGTTATTCAATACACACTTTCGAACTATTCTAAGCTATTATCCTTTCGGAGGCTTAGAACAGTTTGCTTCACAAACACTTCGTTTGTTAGTTTCTTTTCTACAGAAACCTGTTAGCGTAATCTTTTACGCCAACAGTTGGCGCCGTCCGTGGGGAACTTAGTCCGAAAAACTTCGTTCTCTACCAACTTCTTACATCATGCCTCCTAAGCGGAGCGCACCTCGCAATCCTACTCGAAGGTCCTCTCGGATCTCCGGAGAGATACCCTTCGACACAGTCGAAGTCGGAGGGTCTTCGACTATCCCTCCACCTCAAACTCCGCAAGGGGCTTCTATCCCTCGAGGATACGAAACCTCTCCGCCAACCCCTTCCATACTCCGACCGCCCGGAGTCACTCCCCCACCCTCCATCCCAATTCGAACTGATCATACCAGTTCTCAAGACCCGGAAGGTCCTTCCGGAGGAGATGAAGATACCCTTGGAGATATGGCCACTCAAATGGCCAACCTTCAAGCTGAGGTAGCAAGATGGCGACAAGAAGCTACGGACAGGCTTCGCTCTCAAGCCATCCCAACTATCTCCGAAGTGCCCGAAGACGACGATCTTGGATATCCCGAAGCCCCAGAGAACGCCTCCTACGACAATGAATCTCCGTTGCATCCTGAGCTGCAGAAGGTTCGCTTTGATCCAAAGTTTAAAACTTCGAAGCTCTGCAAGTATGCCGGAGATGAAGATCCCGGAGAGTTCGCGCGTTCTTATGCCCTAGCGATTGAGGCTAGCGGCGGAGACAGAGACACTATGGCGAAGTGCTTCCCGTTAGCTCTTCAAGGAGTGGCGTTGAGATGGTTCTGGTCTTTAAAGCCAGGATCAATCAATTCGTGGTCACAGTTGAAGAGGAAGTTTATAAGTAACTTTCAGGGCACCTTCGTGCCTCCCATGTCAACAGGAAGCCTTTTCCAAGTGAAACAGCTCCCCGGAGAAACATTGAGGCAGTACTTCAAGCGCTTCGCTCATACGAAGTCGCAAATTCGGGGGCTGTCCACATCCTCAGTGGTTGATGCGGCTCGGGAAGGCGTCAGTCATCAAGGCCTTCTGGATAAACTGCATCGGAAGAGCATCTCCACAGTATCACAGCTGATGTCATATTTCGAGGAGTATGCGAGGTCAGAAGAGGGTTGGCTTCGGAGGACTGCTGCTACTTCGACAGTATTGCAAGAAGTTAAAGCAGAGGTGAAGACCTCGGCACAGCCGCAGGAACCAGTCTTCGAAGTGCAACATGATCGAAGAAGAGGGCAAAAGCACCCTCGCTCTGAAGTCTTGAATATTGCACCCCCACAGAAGTTTATACAGAGAGCTCCACAGTCTGCGGGGAACAAGTCCAGCGGCTGGAGGCCGCCAGGAAAAACGGCTGGCAAGGGCCAGACCCTTTTTTGCTGTATTCATGGAGAGAATCGAAGCCATGCAACTGACACCTGCAAGGCTATCCTTACCCTAAGGGGAGAATACTTGGAAAGAACTTCGGGTCGAGGTAGTACCGACCGAAGTCCAGCAGCAGCGCGCCCAGACCCGGTCCAGGCTGTAGCGCGGATAGAAAATTTTGATGCTGCAAGGCACCCTCCGGTGGCCAATGTTATGCCACCTCCGAAGCAAGAGGAAGGGCAAGATAGAGGAAAGAGAGTAGTTCTCCCTATCTCCGGAGGAGGTACCCTCGGAAGCATGTCCAAGAGACAGCGAAGAGAGTATGTTCGGGAAGTAGGTCATATTGGGACTTCGTCATCTGCAGCTGCAATGCCGGAGTGGTCTCATGTTCCGATATCTTTCTCTGCGGAGGATGCAGCTGGTATTAAGTTCCCGCATGCAGATCCATTGGTTATCACTGCTGATATTGCAGGGACTGAAGTCCGAAGGGTGCTAATTGACGGAGGTAGTTCGGCAGATATCATTTTTGTGCAAGCCTTCGATCAGTTATGCATTTCCAGGAAGCATCTCCTCCCAGCGGCTCGTCCTCTGCAAGGCTTCGCAGGACCTCCGCTTGATGCACTTGGCCAGATAGGCCTGGAAGTAACCTTCGGAGAAGGTTTATTAACCCGAACTGAAGAAGTTATCTCTGACGTGGTAGATGCCCCGTATGCTTATAATGTCATCTTCGGACGGGGCATGTTGAATCAGTTCGGAGCTGTGGCGCATCACAACTACTTGTGCATGAAGATGCCCACACAAGCAGGAGTCCTAACAATCTTCGGAGATCAAGCCATGGCTCGGAGGGCAGAATATGGTCACGGTCCTCCTCTTGATCTGAGGCAGGTAAATAGTGTCCAAGATAATGAAGAAATTTTTTCAGCCCCCTCCGAAGCTTCGAAGAAGTCTTTTCCGAGACCAAGTCCCGAAGGAGAGATTGCAACGAAGATCATTGTTAAAGATGGTAAAGAATACACTTTTCAATTTGGTCAAGATTTACCTCCTGAAGTTGCAACCTCCTTGGAAAAAGTCGTGGAAGAAAATTTGGATGTCTTCGCTTGGTCTGACGAAGATATCACCGGAGTCGACCAGGATATTATTGAGCACAGTTTACTTGTAAACCCGAAGGCCCGGCCTGTTCGACAAGGACTCCGGAAGATGTCCGCAGAGAGAGCTGCTCTAGCTAAGGACGAAGTTGAAAAACTGTTGAAGGCTGGGATTATCAGAGAAGTGGCCCACACAGAATGGTTAGCCAACCCAGTCTTCGTCAGGAAGAAGTCTTCCGGGAAGTGGCGCATGTGCATTGATTTCACATCTCTAAATAAAGCGTGCCCACGTGACCCCTACCCCATGCCCCGAATTGATCAACTAGTTGACTCCACTGCAGGTTCGGAGTTACTAAGCTTCCTTGACGCGTATTCTGGTTATCATCAAATATGGTTGAAGCGCGAAGATGAAATCAAGACAAGATTTGTAACTCCTTCGGGAGTCTTCTGCTATGTAAGAATGCCCTTTGGCCTAAGAAATGCCGGGGCTACTTTTTCAAGATTAGTTGCTAAGGCTCTAGGTCATCAACTAGGTCGCAATGTGGAGGCCTATATGGATGATATTGTAATAAAGAGTGCTTTAAAGCACCAACATAGCCTAGACTTAGCAGAAACATTCAATAGCCTTCGGGCATGTGGGATCCGTCTTAACCCCGAAAAATGTATATTCGGAGCTAAGGCTGGAAAGTTGTTAGGGTACTTAGTTTCAAGTAGGGGAATTGAAGCTAGCCCTACTCAAATAACTGCGCTGCAGAAGATGGCTCCTCCGGAGAATTTAAAGCAAGTGCAAAAGCTGACTGGACGTCTGGCCGCACTTAGCAGGTTTTTATCAAGGTCTGCGGAGAGGAGCTTGCCAATATTTAAAGCTTTGAAAGGGTCCGAAGATTTTGCATGGACACCGGAGTGTCAGAAAAGCTTCGAAGATATTAAAGATTATCTCAGCAATCTTGCTACACTTACGGTGCCTATTGCGGACGAAACCCTACTCCTGTATCTTGCAGCTACAGGTTCAGCTGTCAGCGCAGTCCTCGTCAGAGAAGTAGATTTCAATGGGAAGTTGGTCCAAAATCCTATCTATTTTGTATCCGAAGCATTGTCAGGAGCGAAGACAAGATACTCCGAACTTGAGAAGTTCGTTTATGCTCTGATAATGGCTTCGAGAAAGCTAAGACATTATTTTTTGGCTCACAATGTAATTGTACCAACTTCGTATCCTTTAGGAGATATGCTCCGAAGCAAAGATTCCACTGGAAGGATTGGAAAGTGGGCAGTAGAGCTAGCACCCTTCGGCATATCTTTCCTGGCAAGGACAGCTATTAAATCCCAAGTCCTAGCAGACTTCGTAGCAGAGTGGACTCCACCTGCGAATTTGACTCCGGAGAAATCAAATGACGGAGTTTGGACTGTTTATTCCGATGGGGCTTTCCAAGCATCCGGAGCAGGCATTGGGGCAGTGTTGATTTCACCGTCAGGACAAAGAGCAATGTACTCCGCAAGACTCAACTTTAAGTCTACCAATAATATAGCGGAGTACGAAGGGATTTTATTGGGACTCCGGAAAGCACGTGCTCTAGGGGCTACAAGAATAATTATAAAAACAGATTCTCAGATAGTAGCAGGGCACGTAGACAAAAGTTTTCAAGTTCGGCATCCACAGCTTGCAAAGTACTTAGAAGAAATCCGCAAAATCGAAGCACACTTCAAGGGTATTTCCATTCGGAGTATACCAAGAGCTGAAAACGTGCAAGCGGACATTTTAGCGAAGGCTGCAGCCGGAGCTGTGGATGTGCCTGAAGAAGCTTTCTATGAGGAGCTCAATATACCTTCGGTGCCACAAATTGCCTCTGCGGAGATTCTTTGCATTCCTAGTGCAGATTGGAAAGATTCGATCTTAGAACTCTTGCAAGGAGGAGCAAATTTGCCCGAAGAGCCCCAGTTGTCAAGATTAAAGCTCAGAGCAAGAAACTATCAGTTAATCAACGGTATATTATACAAGGCCGGAGTATGTTCCCCTCTACTCCGATGTATATCTCAAGCCGAAGGCCAAGAAATTCTTCGAAAAATTCACGAAGGCCTTTGTGGAAGCCATTTAGCCCCTAGAGCTCTGGCAGGAAAAACACTTCGCCAGGGGCTTTATTGGCCCACAATAACAGCTGATGCGGAGAGCTTGGTCCGCACTTGTCAAGGATGCCAATGGATGGGTCGACGGAGTCATCGCCCACCAACAGCTCTTCAAGTCATTGCTCCGGTATGGCCTATGGCCAGATGGGGTATGGATCTAATTGGTCCCTTTCCGTTAGCAAAGGGAAATCTGAAGTTCGCAGTGGTAGCTATTGAATATTTTTCTAAGTGGGTAGAAGCAGAGCCCTTAACAGCTATCACTTCGAACAATGTACAGAAATTCTTCTGGAAGAACATTATTTGCCGGTTCGGAGTGCCTAGATATCTCACAGTTGATAATGGAACACAGTTTGACGCAGAACCCTTCAGGAAGTTTTGCGAAGACCTAGGCATTCAACTATGTTTTGCTGCAGTGAGACACCCTCAGTCGAATGGAGCTGTAGAGCGAGCCAATGGAAATATTTTATCAGGGTTAAATCGAAGAATAGTAGGATTGTCAAAGGGACTGTGGACCGAAGAGCTTCCGAAGATTCTGTGGTCCATTCGGACTACGCAAACAAGGTCCACAGGTTTTACTCCGTTCAGACTACTATTCGGAGATGAAGCTATGACTCCAACGGAGCTCAAGGGGGGATCATTTCGCAGCACCGAACCGGACATTGAAGAAGAAAGACAAGCTTCGTTAGATTTGTCAGAAGAAACAAGACTTCGGGCTGTAGCTAATTTATCAAAGTATCATCAGCAGACGAAGACTTGGTATGACCCGAAGGTTAAGCTCAGCGAGTTAAGGCCGGGTCATCTTGTTCTACGAAGCATTATAGCACCAGGGAAGTTAGGCAATAAATGGGAAGGTCCATATCTAATTGTCCGCTCCGGGCGCCCTGGTTCATTCAAATTAGCTAATTTAGAAGGTGAAGAGTTAGCACATACTTGGCATGCGGAGCACCTAAAGCGATACTTCGCATAAGGGCTCCTTGTAATTCGCTTGTAATCACCTCTAAATTAATAAAGCATACACCCTGATAGTTGCCTTCCCCTCATAGACTTCCAGCTTCCCGAGCGGACGCGCTGGAACCGCGGGGTCGACCGAGAGGGAAGTGTCATTAAGCTGGGCTGTATTTCCGGACTTCGAACCCATAAAGTCGAAGCCTTCGGTGTGGTGGCTGACATAATCCAGAGCCCAGGCCACGGCTTGTAGGCATCCGTAAAAGAGCCCAAAACCACATTCTACGGAGTCCAAGCCATTGGCTGGTAGACTTCCGTAAAAAGAGCCGAAGGTGGCCAAAATCTACGGAGTCCAAGCTGCAGCTTGCAGACTTCCGTAAAAAAGAGCCGAAGGTGGCCAAATTCTGCGAAGTCCAAGCCATTGGCTGGTAGACTTCTGCAAAAATAGCCGAAGGTGGCTACAATTATACGGAGTCCAAGCCATTGGCTGATAGACATCCGTAAAAAGAGTCCAAAGAGACCATTGCAAACTCCGAACCATTGGTTCGTCAGAGATCGCAAAGACAAGCCGAAGGTGGCTAAAGCAAAACAACATTTGAGCCATGAGCTTCGAATGTCTGTTAACATAAGTCCAAAGTGACAAATTTTTTAAGACACTAAAGTGTCCTGAAAGTTATCTCAATTGATTTCTTTCGTAAAACAAAGGTACTAAGTTACCATTCTTCTGACTGCAAAAAGTCGAAGACATTTCATAAGATTTCGAAAGATCTTTAAATGACAGAGGGGCTCCGAACCCCCAAAAAATTGTACTCCGAAGTTTTTTCTTTGCCTATAACCATCTTTGAATACATTTCGAAGTTGCTTATACCCAAAGAGGGGCTAGTAAATATGGAGACAATTTTAAATCGGCATTCATTATTGAAATAAAACTGTTTACAGATTACACTATGAAAAATTGGTATCTATACCAAGAAGGAATCGGAGACCTCTTCGGTCCCGAGAGCTAGGGGTGGAACGACTAGTTCCAACATCGGAAGTTCTAAGAACTTTACGTTTAACTCTCTTCCTCCCCCTCGAAGCTCTAAAATCCTTCTGCTCTTGTTGAAGCTCGGCCCAAGTTCGAAGCCGCTCGGGGCTTCTTTCCCAGCTTCTAAGATCTTCAGATCTTTTATTTCGAGCTTCACCTTCGTCTTCAGACCAGTTAGTGTCTTCAGAAGACGAGGTGTTTGCGTCAACCTCTTTATCTTCCTCTTTAATATAAGACAATACGTCTTTGATTACTTCGGGCGCAATTATGCCGGAGTCATCTCGAGGAATATGAAATCGAGGACGCTTATAACTCTTTAGAAGTTCGAAGGTGTTCCACAATGAACGAAGTTCGTTGTTAAGCTCTAACACTTCGATATCTTCCATAAGAGGCAAAGCCTAAAAATATGACAAACAAGACTTTCATTGATAAATGTTTACAAGCATGAGCTTTACATAATCAAAAAATCCTAAATAATTCCTAAACCTGCGGGTTCGGAGGAGGCTGACTGCTCGAAGCTTGGCTCTGAACTTGCTTCTGGCGTTGGCCTTCATCAATCCAAGCCTTGATCGCAGAACGACCTTCGGCTCTCCATGAAGTTTGAAAGGCTCGCCAGGCGGCAGTCACGCCTTCGGAAGGATTCAAAAGTCTCGCGTCGTCGAAGGTGATGGAGCCCTCTGCGCTCGGAGTGATTGTTCGGCCCAAATCCTCGTAGTAACGAAGCAATCCGAGGGCAGACACTTGTCCGGAGAGTTCTCCATAACGTATGCCTGCAGTCTTCATTTGCTTCGCTGCTCCTTGGATCCTCTTTAACCGGCGCAGCAGAGTCACATTGTCATCCGAAGGTAGTGATCCAGTAGTACCGAAGTACTCCAAGACACCTAGCATCTGCTCGATGACCTCCGAAGCCACCTTCTCAGACTTGAGCTTTTCCTCAATAAGTGCATCCTTGGCCGAAGTCGTTTCTGCTAGAACTCCGGAAATTCTAGCATTCTCCGTAGTCAAAGTATTCTTTTGAGTCAGGAGTTGGCCAGCCTCTTCTTGGAGTCTCACAAGTTCGGACCCCTTAGCAGCATCCTCCTTCCGCAGTTTTTCAACCTCTGCTCGAAGCACAATTCTTTCTGCTTCGAGCTCTTTCTTCGCAGCCTCTAAGCTTTGCCTAGCCCTTCGCTCTGCTAATATTATGTTATCCATCTGAGCTACTCGACCTTCGGAGAAGTTAAAATTTCTTTGAAGAGCTTCGTTCTCTTCCCGAAGTTGAGCAATTTCATTTTCGCCCGATAAAGCTGCAGCGCGGGCCAAGACTGCTTGCTAAGAAAAAAGAAAAACTGGAATAAGAAATTATTCATATATAATTCGCTATTTGGTTCGAAGATGCTTTGTACCTGATAAGCTGCTCTTTCTATAGCAATGTTAAGCTCCGAACTCTTCGCCCTGCTCAAGAGGCCTACCAGTTCTGTTTCCCCGACTTTGCGACTGGCTTCACCTAAAGGTTTAACCAGAGTCCGAAGTCCGGTTTTCTCCTCCAAAAAAGGAGTTAAGAGAGGAAGCATTACTGAAGCCTTCTGATCAGCTCTGCTTAGCGAAGGTCCGGAGAGTTCTTCTGAAGCCCTTGGAACTTCTGAAGATGGCCCCCCTCCGGTTGATTCACTTTCATCTGTTGACTCAGATGAAGTCGATCCTTGAGTAGGGGGAGGCTCTATGTGCCTTTTACCTCTTCTAGGCCCCTGTTGAGTAACCTCAGGGCGTGGCTCCGAAGTTGTCGAAGGCCTTTGAATTGTATCTTCGTGAGGTACTTCGACAACAGGAGGCTCTGCAAAAATAAAAATATTATACATTGTAAAATTTTGCAGAAAATGATAAAGAATTATGCAAAATTTACCTTCGACATTCTCTGGAAGATCGAGCACTGGACTGATCGGAGGGTCAAAAGTGAAGTCATCATCTGACTCCGCAGTTAGATTTTCCACTGTCGGAGCATCTCCGTGAGCAGTCCTTTCCTCCACAACCGAAGTTGCCGGAACTTCGACTTCATCTCCACCCATAGGGGCTTCGATTTGTTCCTCCTGGGTATCCGGAGCTCTTACTTCTTCGATGTTGGCTTGGGGCTCCGGTATACCTGCAGTATCTTCAATATGAATACTCTGTTGAGCTGCATCTTCATCAATCAATTTCACTAATAATATACCTTCATCCTCTTTAGAACCAGAAATTGAGGTTCTTGAGCTTGAAGGCGCAGGATCCGAAGGTGCGAGATTCTTTGGCTTCCGAGCCACCTTCTTCACCGGAGTCCTTGCGGAGCTAGAAGCTCCGGCTTCAGCCACTCTTTTCTTGGGTCCTTTCTCCAGAGGCACCCAGTCCATCAGAGGGGGCGGAGTTAACTCCAACATTCCCCATACTCTGTTAAACCGCTCCCAACTCCCGACCAGATTAATTCGCCATTCTTTTTCCGTCGGAGTTGGGGCACCCAGAATCTTCTCCGAAGCCCTTACGATTTGCTCTGAAGTAATAGGGGCTGAAGAAGCTAAAAATAATTCAAGTTAGTCTTTCTTCGAAGTAAATATGTACAATGCATGTTGGTTTCGAAGTTACCTGCAGGACTCGAAGTAAAATTGATCTTGCGAAGACCACCTTCTGAGTCATCCTCGAAGACGATAGGCCAGTTGGCCATCAGCGGAGGAATTTGGAGCCCGAGGAATTCTTCGGCCAAGTCTCGCATACTTAATCTTCGGCTAATTTTCTGAAGCAGATTAAGGCGAGCTTCGAGTTGACCTTCGTCAGGTTGCACTAAGGCTTCCTTCCGGAATTGGATTTCTTTGAGGGGCCCAGCTAGAGGACTGCTCGCTCCGACTTCGGCATAGAACCACCTCAAGACCCAATCAGTATACCATCTTGCATTGATGGCCTTAGCAGGAAATTGCAGGGCATATTCATCACGAAGCCTAAAATTAATGCTTCCGAAGGCAACCACTACTTTCTCACCTCCGGAGCCTACGAAGGTTTTCGGCTGGCAAGTTGCTCTATGAAGTGCAGCGAAGATTTCTGCCCTCCCCTCGCAACCTTCGGCTCTCAAAGCCCATTCGAAGATAGCTAACCTAGCTACTGCATTCGGAGATAGCTGCGGGAGGGTTATGTGGAACAGATCAAGTACCTCTGCCAGGAAGTCCACTGCAGGGAGGCCCAAGCCTGCTTCGAAAAAGGCTTCGAATACTACAACCTCTCCGGGTCTTGGTGATGGAATTGATTCTTTGCCCGGCTTCCGAATCATAACTCCATTACTAATCTTTCCCCCTGCTGTGATTGCCAAAGACTCTCTCTTGCAGGTAGAAGGCCCCAACTCAAAGGACTGATCCAAATATTTGGTCGATGGTGGGCACAGACCTTGGTCATCGGCGATTTGGGGATTTCTCCCCCCTGCCGCCATGGATGTTGCCGCCTGCATCGAGGGTGCCGCCGCTAATGCTTCCGCTGCTGCCGCTGCGGCCACCTGTTGCCGAGCCAAGGCCGAAGGAGGCGCAGATCCCTTGGTCTTCACCATCACGATCGCTGGATTGTTCTGAGGAAATGGAGGCTAGGGCTCAAGAACTCAAAGGCTAGGGCTCAAGAACTCAAGGGGCTCAAAAAAGCTTTTGACTGTGAGAAAGCGGTGAAAAGGTAATCGGGTAAGTTTTAGATCCCCTATTTATAGCCTAAATGTTCCGTTTGTTACCGTTTTGGCTCTGCCTTTTCGCATTCTCGCCCGTTATTTTCCTCCGGAAATAACGCATCGTATAACTTCCGTTAGAAGAAACAGGCTAACGGCTATTTCTTCTAAGTCTGGAAAGTCTTCAGTCTTTTTAAAGATACTTCTAAGTCACTTCGAATGTAACTTCTTCGAATACCAATTCGAAGCTTATATCTCCACATAATTCGGAGATGATATAAATCTGTTAACCCCTACGCATGATTACTTTTCTTGCGTATACTGCTCTCCTAAACGTTACAGGTCAACGGAGAAGCGTATTCGAGGGGCTACTGTTGGTGGAAAATATCTCATCTTCGGGGTTATTGCCGAAGCAGCATAATGACAGTCAACCAGTTCGAAGATTCTCCGAAGATCATCTTCGAAGATGCTCAGAACCCCGTTCGAAGCCCGAAGACAGGCATTGGTTCGAAGTATGTCTTCGAACTAAAGTCCTTCAGGATCTTTTCTGCCAGCTAAGATGGAAGACTTATCTTCTTTCTTATTAGATTAGTCTTTTACCATTTTAGCCCTATTAAGGAAACCGAACAGTTTCCTTAATGTCGGTTGTAATAGAGGGGTAAATAGGTCTTTTCCTTAATGTTTGGGCCTATAAATACCCCCCATTTCACCCTGTAATAGGGACCGAATACAAGTTATTCAATACACACTTTCGAACTATTCTAAGCTATTATCCTTTCGGAGGCTTAGAACAGTTTGCTTCACAAACACTTCGTTTGTTAGTTTCTTTTCTACAGAAACCTGTTAGCGTAATCTTTTACGCCAACAGTACTATTACACCATATTAGGATGACTGGCCTTGTTTTTTAACCTTTTTGTTCTAGAAGCGAACTTTTAATTCTTGCACATTATGGGTGTCGATGTTTTCGCAACATTTGTGTCCTGAACGGAAACTACAGAAATGCCACCTACGGTACTATTACACCATATTAGTATGATTGGGCATGTTAATGAACCTTTTTATTCTGGAAGCGAACTTTTGATTCTCGCACATTTCGGGTGGTGACGTTTTCACAACATTCATGTCCGGAACAGAAACTCTAGAAACAGCTCCTACGGTAGGTACTATTACACCATATTAGGAGGATTGGACATGTTAATGAACCTTTTATTACTAAAGCGAACTTTTGATTCTCGCACAATTCGGGTGGTGACATTTTCACAATATTCGTGTCCGGAACAGAAACTCTAGAAACACCTCCTTCGGTACTATTACACCATATTAGGATGATTGGGCATGTTTTTGAACTTTTTTGCTTCAGAAACAAACTTCTGATAATTGCACATTATGAATGGTGACGTTATCGCAACAATCGTGTTCAAAATGGAAACTCTAGAAACACCTCCTTAGGATGATTGGCCGTGTTTTTGAACCTTTTTGTTCTAGAAGCGAACTTTTAATTATTGCACATTATGGGTGTCGATGTTTTCGCAATATTTGTGTCTTGAACAGAAACTACAGAAATGCCTCCTACGGTACAATTACAACATATTAGGATGATTGGGCATGCTAATGAACCTTTTTATTCTGGAAGCGAACTTTTGATTCTCGAACATTATGGGTGGTGTCCAAAATAGAAACTCTAAAAACACCGGCTTTGGTACTATTACACCATAATAGTATGATTGGGCATGTTTTTGGACTTTTTTTTGTTTCTGAAGTGAACTTTAGATAATTGCGCATTATGAGTGGTGACGTTTTCGCAACAATCGTGTTCGGAATGGAAACTCCAGAAACACCTCCTTCGGTACTATTAGACAATATTACGATGATTGGCCATGTTAATGAACCTTTTTGTTCCGGAACCAAACTTTTGATTGTTGCACATTGTTGATAGCAAAAAATGGCATTAATTTTTAAGATTATCAAAATATCAATTTTGGTAATTGGGGCCAAAAATACATATGTCCCGGGTTGGGCCGAAGCCCTACAGGGCCAAAGGCCCACCAGGCTATGGGCTTCGGGAGCTTCCAACAAGCCTGCAGCCTTCGGCCCAGAGGCCTTCGGAGGCCCACTCCACCGAAGCTTCGGCCCGAGGAGCAGGCTTTGGCGGGCCTGGCCGAAGGCCCACTTCGGGCAAGAGTTAGAGATTGAGTCCGATTTTGGACTAAGTCTTTTACGTGTGATCAAACATAATTCCACCAGATTAAGCTTAGAGATTAGAAGTCTAGCCCCTATAAATATAGGGGTGAAGCCGGTTCAGAGCCCCCAACACAAATCAACCACAAAGCCCTAGCTTTGAATCATATTTTACTTTATCTTTACTTTTCTGTACTCTTCAGGGGTTTGCCTAGAAGCCCTCCAATGACCACTTTGGAACAGTGGTAATCCTTGTTACTTCGCCTGTGAAGTATCCGTTAATCTACATAATAGATTGCTATCGTCTTGTTACTTCACCTGTGAAGTATTCGTTAATCTACGTAATAGATTGCTATCGCCTTGTTACTTCGCCTGTGAAGTATCCGCTAATCTGCGTAACAGATTGCTACCTTTGCCACTAGTGCAACACTTAGCAAAATTCGGTCCTTACGCCGAATTGGTACTTCGAATCTACTGTGCTGTAGGTTTTGACGTTCGGAGCTACTCTGCCAGAGGTGTTCGGAGCTGAGAGATTGGTTTCGGAGGTTTCCAAAACACCCTTCGGTTAGACTGATGCTTTGACCGCACGCCAGCACGCTTCGCCGACAAACTTCACCGCGACAGGCTTCGCCATGCCCGTACTCCGCTCCGGACGAAGTCGTGCTCGTGCGCTGTGCCTAAGTCATTTAGTTGTACCCCACTGTATCGAAGACTTCATGCCGAATCCCGCTATTCGGAGGTGATTGTCGCGTCTAGATTGGTTCGGAGTTCATCTCCAGCCAGATCAGTCCGAACACCAAAGTCACCCTTCGGTGGGACACTTCGCACTAGACGACGAAGGTACCCTTCGGCGACACCCTTCGCACTATATTTCGAAGCAGTCGGGCTTCGCTCGGTTTGCTGAGTTGTTCTGTTTAAAATATTTCTTTCAGCTAATTGGATTATTTTGTGTGATCTGATTACCTTATGACTCCACCCCCCTTACCACAGCTAAGGGTAGTCGGAACGTGACATCGGTGTTGTGTTATGCTTAGACTTGTCCCTAAGTATCCGCACACTTTTGGATCGTCGAACTGACACAAGTGCGGGGGAACGTTTTCTTGTCAACACACTTTTTGGCGACTCCGCTGGGGAGAAGCTACATCAACATGACGGGTACATCGACATAGGCTGCTGGTACATCTACAACGTCTACTACGCCTACACCGCCGATGGACACCGTAGGAGGTGCGGATATCAACAACCGCAACATCCTAACACCTACTCTTGAAGATATTCCCACAGAAGACCGAGCAGAGATCAAGGCAAAGATGAAGGCGCTCCAAGACATGATGCTTGGGAGCTACGTCAAGACACGCGCGGGCTTCATCAAGTGCGACATCATCATCCCCGACCTTGCTCTTCGCTAGCCAACCATTTAGATTCGGAAGTTAGCTCCCAAGTATAGGTGACACTTAGAAGGTTCGACTTTACTGAGGTCGTACCATCAGTCCCTATTGCTAGTATACTTCCGGTAAATCATGTGTACAGCAGAACTGATGGTAGCACTAGCAAGAACGTTACGTCTCTGGTCTCAACACCCGTGACCGAGACTAGTCATTATGCTTATGGCCAAGCTAGCACCGCGTACCATGCACCACCACCACCTGCACCGGTGCCAGCCCTGCCCACGCTACCCGCACCACATGCACAGGTGCCTGGGCTCGAGCACGTCGTACAACTAGCACATAGGGAAGAGGCCCATGGCTGACACGCCGATATCCCGACGCATGTTGCGCCCCGCACGAGAGACGTGTGCAGGAAGCAGGCCAAGATGACCTAGAGGAGCGAATCCGTGCACTATTTAGGGAATGCGTCGGTTTCGTGCCTAGGGGTCGGGCTAGGGTTTACAGGAAGCTATATCCCGATCATTTTGATACAATACCCTACCCCCGCGGCTATAGAATCCCCGAATTCACAAAGTTCGACCGCGAGGGTAACAAAACCACACTAGAGCATGTCATTCAATTTTTAGCACGGTGTGGAGAAGCTAGCGGGTCAGATGCTCTAAAACTTAGACTATTTTCTCTCAAACTATCTGACACCGCTTTCACTTGGTTTTTGGCACTCCTGCCGAACTCCGTCCAAACATTAGACGAATGAGAACAAAAATTCCATGACTACTTTTATATGTGTGAGACAGAACTTAGGCTCTCACACTTGACATCGGTTAGGCAGAAGTCTAACGAGGGTGTCTCTGAGTATATCAAGCGTTTTAGGGACACTAGAAACCGATGTTTTAGTCTTAATATTTTGGAAAGGGATTTGGCAGATCTAGCTTTTAGCGGGTTGCGTTCCGAAATTAAAGAAAGGCTAGACAACCAGAACTTCTTAGAGGTTAGCCAAGTCTTGTAGCAGGCTCTAGTCCAGGATGGCTGAGCCAAAGATAAAAAGTTTATTAAGACATTTAACAAGCCTAGGGCTGAAATCCATGTCATGGAACACTCCGATGAGGAGGAATCAGAAGAGGAGGATTCGACCGACATGTACACAGCTAAATGGGTTTGGAACGCTAAGAGTAAACCTATCACTTGCTCCGAGTTACGACCGTCTCCCACGAAGAATCGGCCTAGTGAGGTCAAGTACTCATTTGACATAAATAAGTGTGATAAAATATTTGATTTTCTCTTAAAGAACCACCTTCTCATGTTCCCTAAAGGCCAAGTCATTCCATCCATCGATGAGTTGAAGAAACATCCATACTGTAAGTGGCATGACTCGCATTCACATAATACTAATGACTGCAATGTTTTTCATCGGCAGGTTCAATCGACCATAGAAGAAGGAGGATTGAAAATAGACCACAGTATAAAGATGAAGTTGGACAAAGATCCCTTCCCCATCAACACGTCGACCTCGGCGATAAGAAAGTGTTGATTCGGCCAGAACAGGCCGAGTTGACTAAAGGGAAGGTAGTAATTGTTGGAGAGCCGCGCACACACACTCACTCATACCTAAGAACCCCGAGGTTAGAGTGTGGAAGCAAAACGTTAGCATTCCTTCGGCTAGGGCTTGCAAGAAGCGAAAGGTAACATATAAGATGTTGTTAAACAAGCACCAGATAAAAGCCAAGGAAATAGGCCCTCGCGCTAAGAAACTAAGTCAGCCAAAGGGCCCAAGTCCTCCGGAGGGTGGCTTCAGACCGCAGTGGCCGAGCCCTGCTCATAATGGCTTCGGACCGCAATGGCCGAAACCCTCCGCATGGTGACTTCGGTCCACAGTGGCCTAACACTCCGTACAGTGGCCTCGTACCGCAGTGGCCGAGCCCCCCTCATGATGGCTTCGGACCGCAATGGCCAAACCCTTCGCACGATGACATCGGGCCACAGTGGCCTAACACTTCATACATTGGTTTCGGACCTCAGTGGTTGAACCCCTCGTATAGCAGCTTCGGACCCTAGTGGCCAAACCCCATGTGGAGCGAGTTCGGCCCCCAACTGCCGAACCCCGCACCACTCTAGACGAACACTGCGACAGGAGGCTTCGGCCCACACTGGCCGAACGTACCTCCGGCCTGGCAGGACCCCTCACTGATATGGTCCGAGACATCGTCGACTCTACCGAACCCCCCTCCGGGTAATGGGTTTGGCTCACAGTGGGCGAAGCCACTGGAGCTGCCGATGTCTCCGCCGTACAACTGGGCGGGGACTCCGTGGGCTCCATATGTATCACAACCGGAGTACCCTCCGCATCTTAATGCTATGCCTTGTTTTCCTTCAGAGTATCATGAATGGCAGGGGAAAACAGATGCAGCGGAGGGAGGTATCGTCCACAGGCTGTCCATGGTACCACCGAATCGGCCCGTGCACAGCGAAGTCAAAGAATACGGGCGCAAAAAGGCCAAGGATAGGGAGTCTGAAGCAATCACAGTTAGATTAGGGTCTCAGGAAATCCCAATCCCGAAGACCCCTTCGCCGAAGTATGACAGAGGTAAGTCCCCTACTTAGGCCAAAGCCCACACTGGAGCCTGGTCCGATCGGACGAACGAGGCCGGTCCAATTGCTGGTGTCCGTAGCGAAGGCTCCTCCGAATATAGAGTACGCGAGGCTGAGGTGGGCATTACCACTTCGGCTAGAGCTAACAGGAACCCGGCAGTAGCACTTGGCACCAAGCCACAACCATCTTCGGCACCTACAGGCATGTCCAAATCACAAAAAAGGCATCTACAACGACTACAGGCATAGGAGATGCGCGAGAAGAAGGCCGAGGACGAGCGAGACACTATTTTTGAAGAAATTCACTGGCGGCCAACGACGAGACAGGTATGGAGAATGAAGCTGGTTGAGATAACCAACCCAGCTCCTAGTCCGAGCGATGATGATGACGACATGCTCGACGATGACTACTCGCCCGTCTCCGAGGGGCCCACACCATAGTAGATGGATGTCAACGTCGTCACGCTACACGCCGAGTTTGCCCAGCCACAGGATGAGGCCTAGGTCGCTCAGTTGAACCTCGGCCCGCGCAATGCTATCTTTGAGAAACCCGAGGACTCGGCTCGCCATCTAAAGCCTCTCTACATCAGGGGTCACAATGACGGAAAGCCGATTTCCAGGATGCTTGTTGATGGTGGTCCCACTGTTAACTTAATGCCTTACTCTCTATTGAAGAAACTTGGCAGGGATGAGGATGATCTGAAGAAGACCAACTTGATGCTCAACGGCTTCAACGGCGAGAGTTATGATGCCAAAGGCTTGCTCTCCATGGAGTTGACAGTAGGCAACAAGACATTGCCATCAACATTCTTCGTCGTCGATGTACAAGGTAAATATAACATGCTGCTTGGGCGCGACTGGATTCACGCAAATTGCTGCATTCCTTCTACTCTGCACCAGTGCCTAATTCAGTGGGACGACGATGAAGTAGAAGTCATACCCGCAGACACTTCGGCCCAAGTGGCATTTGCCGATGTGTCAGTTGACGCCAGTCACAACAAGGTAGAGTGCCTGTCAGGTAGAGATCGAAGGATGACGATTTTGTTAGCGTGTCCAGAGGACGTTTTGTACCAATGTCTGTAAAGTCAGTTGGTGTAGCACGGTTGTTTTTATATTAGTAGTCATGTCTAGCAAGAGTAATCTAGATTGTCTAAAGTATTGTGTAGAGCAGTATCGGTCTACTAAATACTGTATTGCCGAAGCCATCGAGGACCTTAGCAAAGCAGAGAAATTAGGACAAGGTATTCCAGTACTATTACACCATATTAGGATCATTGGGCACGTTTTTGAACTTTTTTTTGTTTCGGAAAAAACTTTTGATAATTGCACATTATGAGTGGTGACGTTATCGTAACAATCGTGTTCGGAATGGAAACTCGAGAAACACCTCCTTAGGTAATATTACACCATATTAGGAGGATTGGACATGTTAATGAACCTTTTTGTTCCGAATGCGAACTTTTGATTCATGCACATTATTGTTGATAGCAACAAATGGCATTAATGGCTGAGATTCTCAAAATATCAATTTTGGTGATTTGGGCCAAAAATACACATGTCCTTGGTCAGGCCGAAGCCCTACAGGGCCGAAGGTCCATTGGGCCATGGGCTCCGAAAGCCTATAGCCAGCCCACGGCCTTCGGCCAGGAAGCCTTCGGAGGCCCATGCCACCGAAGCTCCGGCCCGAGGAGCAGGCTTCGACGGGCCTAGCCGAAGCCCACTTCGGCAGAGATAGAGTTGGATGCAATTCCTGCTAAATTTTTATCTCTATCCAAGCTAAAATATAGCAGATTAGATCGGAAGTTTGGCCCCTATAAATAAAGAGGCGAGGCCAGCTTAGAGAGCCCCCCCCCACAACACAAATCAAACTCAAAGCCCTAGCTTTGATCGCATTTATTTTACCTTTACTTTTCTATACCTCTTCGTGGGTTTGCCTGGAAGCCCTCCACCGGCCACTTCGGAACAGTGGTAACCCTTGTTACTTCACCTGTGAAGTATCCGCTAATCTGTGTAACAGATTGCTACCTTCGCTACTAGTGCAACACTTAGTAGAATTCGGTCCTTAGGCTGAATTGGTACTTCGAACTCTCTTTGTTGCAAGTTCCCACGTTCGGAGCTACTTCGTTGGAGGTGTCCAGAGCTGAGAGATCGGTTTCGAAGGTCGTCAGGACACCCTTCGGCGAGATTACAGGCTTCGACGACAGGCTTCGCCAGCACACTTCGTCACAACAGGCTTCGCCATGCTCGTACCTCGCTCTGGACGAAGTCGCTCGCGCACGACGTTTGGGTTATTATTTTGTACTTCGCTGTATCAGAGACTTCGCGTCGAACCCCGCCGTTCAGAGGTGATTGTCACCTCCAGATCCGTTCAGAGTTCATCTTCGACTGGACCAGTCCGAACGCCGAAGGCACCCTTTGGCGAGACACTTCGCACCGGATGCCAAGGTATACTTCGATGACCCCTTCGCACCAGACTTCGAAGCAGACAGGCTCCGACCGGTTTGCTGATTTTGTTCTATTTAATATATTTCTTTCGACTAATTGGATTATTTTTTGTGATCTGATTGCCTGGCGACTCCACCCCCCTTATCACGACTAAGGGTAGTCGGAACGCGACGTCGGTGCTGCGTCACGCTTAGGCTTGTCCCTAAGTATCCGCACAATTTTGGATCGTCGAACTGACCCAAGTGCGGGGGCACGTTTCCGTGTCAACACACTTTTTGGCTACTCCGCTAGGGAAGGCTACGCCAACATGACAAGTACGTCTACATCGGCCACCAGTACATCTACGTCGACTACTACGGCTGCACCGCCGATGGACACAATAGGAGGCGAGAATATCGACAACCGCAACATCTTGACACCTACACTTGAAGATATCCCCGCAGAAGACCGAGCAGAGATCGAGGCAAAGTTAAAGGCACTCCAAGACATGATGCTTGGGTGTCACGTGAAGACACACGTAGGCTTCATCAAGCGTGACATCATCACCCCCGACCTCGCTCAGGTCCAGGTAACACCTGTATCGCCTCGTTTATCTTCTTTAGAGATTGAGCAAAAAATAGCCGCATCAGTAGATCAAGCCGTTAGCGCCTCGCTAGCCAACCGTCTAGATTCAGCAGTCAGCTCCCAAGTAGAGGCAACTCTTAGGAGGTTCGGCTTTACTGAGGCCGTGCCCCCGGTTCCTATTGCTAGTGCACCTCTGGCAAGCCACGTATATGGCAGAACTAACGACAGCACTGGCACAACCATGTCTCCGGCCTCAACACTTATGGCCGAGAATAATCATTACACTTATGGTCAAACTAGCACTACGTACCATGCACCACCACCTGTGCCGATACCCGCGCTGCCCGCACCGCATACGTAGGCAACCGGACACGAGCACGTCATGCAGATAGCACGCAGGGAAGAGGCCCATGGCCGACACGCCGATGTTCCACCACGTGTCGCGCCCCCGCATGAGAGGCGCGCACAGGCAACATGCCAAGATGACATAGAGGAGTGGGTCCACGCACTATTTAGGTAGTGTGCTGGCTTCGTGCCCAAGGGATGGGTTATGGTTTAGCGTAAGCCATACCCCGACCATCTGGATACAATAACCTACCCCTGCGGCTATAGGATCCCTGAGTTCACTAAGTTCTACGGCGAGGGTAGCAAAACCACACTAGAGCACGTTAGTCAATTTTTGGCACAGTGTGGAGAAGTTAGTGGGATAGACGCCCTAAAGGTTATACTATTTTCTCACTCCATTAAGACGTGGGACGATTTAGAGCGGAAATTCCATGATGACTTCTACGCGGGTGAAAAAGAACTCAGGCTTTCACATTTGACATCGGTTAAGCAGAAATCTAATGAGAACGCTTCTGAGTACATCAAGTGTTTTAGGGATACTAGAAACCGATGTTTTAGCCTTAATATTCCGGAAAGGGACTTGGCGGAACTATCTATTAATGGGTTGCGTTCCGAGATCAAAGAAAGGTTAGATAAAAAGTTTATTAAGACGTTTAACAAGCCTAGGGCTGAAATCCACATCATGGAACGCTCTGACGAGGAAGAATCCGAAGAGGAGGATTCAGCCGACATGTACGTGGATGAATGTGTTTGGAACACCAAGAGTAAACCTATCACTTGCTCCGAGTTAAGGCCATCTCCCACAAAGAATCGACCTAGTGAGGTCAAGTACTCATTTGATATAACTAAGTGTGATAAAATATTTGATTTTCTCTTGAAAAGACAGCTTCTCAAGTTACCTAAGGGTCAAGTCATTCCACCTGCCGATGAGTTAAAGAAGCATCCGTACTGTAAGTGGCATGATTCCCATTCGCATAATACTAATGACTGTAATGTTTTTCGATGACAGATCCAATCGGCCATAGAAGAAGGACGATTGAAGATAGACCATAATACGAATATGAAGCTGGATAAGGATCCTTTTCCTGTCAACGCTGTCGACCTCGGTGAGAAGGTGTTGATTCGGCCAGGACAGGCCGAGTCAGCTAAGGGGAAGGATGTTTGGAGAGCCGTGCACCCGCACGCTCATACCGAAGAACCCCGAGGTAGGAGTGTGTAAACAGAACATTAATACCCCTTCGGCTAGAGCTCGCAAGACGCCGATGGTAACATACAATATGTTGTTAAACAAACATCAAAGAAAAGCCAAGGAAGTAGATCCCCACACTAAGAAGCTAAAGCAGCCGAAGGATCCAAGACTCTCAGAAGGTAGCTTTGGACCAAAGCAGCCGAACCCTCCGCACGGCGGCTTCGGGCCACGGTGGCCTGACACTCCACACGGCGGCTTCAAGCCACAATGGCCAAACCCCCCGTACAGTAACTTCGGCCCCCAACGGCCGAACCCCGCACCGTGTTGGACTTCTCCGATGGGAGGCTTCGCCTGCACTCGCTGAACATACCTCTGGCATGGCAGGACCCTTCACTGGTGTGGTCCGAGACACCATCAACTCTGCCAAACCCCCTTCCGGGTAACAGGTTCAGCTCATAGTGGGCGAGGCCACTAGAGCCGCCGATGCCTCCGATATACGACTAGGCGGGAACCCCGTGGGCTCCGTACGTATCTGGGTCAGGGTACCCTCCGCAACTTGACACTATGCCTTGTTTTCCTTCGGAGTTTTATGGATGGCAGGGACAAATAGACGCAGTGGAGGGGGGCATCGTCCATAGACTGTTCGTGGTGCCTCCGAATCGGACCATGCAGAGCGAAGCCGAAGGGTGCGGGCGCGCGAAGGCCGAAGTCAGGGAGTCTGAAGCCATCACCATTAGAGTTGGGTCTCAGGAAGTCCCAATCCCGAAGACTTTGCCGCCGAAGTCTGATGGAGGTAGGTCCCATGCTTCGGTCGGGCTCTGCGCCGAAGCCTAGTTCGATCGGCCGAACAAGGCCTGTCCGTCCGTCGGGGTTCGCAGAAGACCCCTCCGAGCACAGGGTGCACAAGGCCGAAGGGCGCAGTACCACTTCGTCCAGAGTTGATAGAAGCCAAACAGTAGCACCCGGCTCCAATCCGCAACCATCTTGGGCCCCGCCAGGCATCTCCAAATCATAGAAGAGACACCTACAATGACTACGGGCACAGGAGATGCGCAAGAAGGAAGCTGAGGATGAGCGCGACACTATCTTTGAAGAAATCCGCCCACAGCCAGCTAAAAGACAGGTATGGAGGGAGAAGCCGGTTGAGATAACCAACCTGGCTCCTAGTCCGAGCGATGATGATGACGACATGCTCGACGATGATTACTCGTCCATCTCTGAACGGCCACAGCCAAGGTGATGGACATTAACATCATCACACTGCCCGCCGAGTTCGCCTACCACAGGATGAGGCCGAGGTCGCTCAATTGAACCTCGGCCCGTGCAACACCATCTTAGAGAAACCAGAGGACTCGGCTCGCCATCTGAAGCCTCTCTACGTTAGAGGGCACATCAATGGAAAGCCGATTTCCCGAATGCTCATCGACGGCGGCACCACTGTTAACTTAATGCCTTACTCGTTGTTGAAGAAACTTGGCAGGGACGAGGATGACCTGAAGAAGACCAACTTGATGCTCAACGGCTTCAACGGCAAGAGCTCCGAGGCCAAGGGCGTAATCTCCATGGAGTTGACGGTGGGCAACAAGACATTGCCAACAACATTTTTCATCGTCGACGTACAAGGTAACTACAACGTACTACTCGGGCGCGACTGGATTCACATGAAATGTTGCATTCCTTCTACTCTACACCAGTGCCTGATACAGTTGGATGGTGATGAGGTAGAAGTCATTCCCGTAGATACTTCGGCCCAAGTAGCATTGGCCGATGTATCGGTTGACGCCGTCCATAACAAAGTAGAGTGTCTATCAGGAAGAGATTTTTTAGATTATGATTTTGTTAGCGTATCCGAAGGATGTTTTGTACCAGTGTCTGTAAAGCCGGCTGGAGTAGCCCGACTGTTTTTGTATTAATAGTCATGTCTAGCAAGAGTAATCTAGATTGGCTAAAGTCTCTTGTGGAGCAATATCGATCTAGGAAGGACGGTATTGCCGAGGCCATCGGGGACTTTAGCGAAGTAGAGAAATTAGGACAAGGTTTTGCGTCGGCTGATCCTTTGGAGGAAGTTGACATAGGTAATGGTAGCATCCCAAGGCCGACTTTTGTAAAACAACATTTACAGCCCGATGAAAAGGCTGAAGTAATAAAGTTACTTTGGTCATATGTCGATTGTTCCGCATGGGAGTATAGCGAGATGCCAGGACTAAGCCGCGAGCTCGTGGAGCATCGGCTGTCTATCAAGTCCAGATTTAGGCCTTATAAGCAGCCCCATCATAGCTTTAACTCGGCCCTCTATGACAGAGTTAAAGAAGAAGTAGAGTGACTACTCAAGGCTAAATTTATTAGGCCATGCAGGTACGCAGAATGGGTCGCTAACATTGTGCCTATAGAGAAGAAAGGGAGCGGCAAGATACGGGTATGTATTGATTTCAGGGATCTGAATAGAGCCACTGCAAAGGACGAGTATCCAATGCCGATAACCGACATGCTAATCAACGATGCTTCAGGACACAAGGTACTGAGTTTTCTTGATGGCAATGCTGGTTATAATCAATTCTTTATGGCCGAAGAGGACGTCTACAAGACTGCCTTTCGATGCCCTGGTTTTGTCGGTTTGTTCAAGTGGGTCATCATGACTTTGGGGTTGAAGAATGCCGAAGCCACGTATCAGCACGCTATGAACTTAATCTTTCATGACTTGCTAGGGGTTATGTTAGAAGTTTACATCGATGATGTTGTAGTCAAATCGGATGCTATGGGAAACCATTTAGTCGATTTGAAGGTTGCTTTTGATAGAATGTGACAGTATGGTTTGAAAATGAATCCACTCAAGTGTGCTTTTGGTGTGTCGGCGCGTAAGTTCTTAGGTTTCATGATTCATGAGAGAGGCATAGAAATTGATCCTAAGAGGCTTGAGAAGATTAGAAACATTGCAGCGCCGACGTGCAAAAGGGATGTACAAAAATTGCTAGGCAAGATGAACTATTTGCGTCGCTTTATATCCAACTTGCCCGGCAAGATTGATGCCTTTGTCCCCATACTCCGGCTAAACAATGAAGCCAAGTTCACTTGGTGGGCAAGCCAACAAAGTGCTTCTGAGAAGATCAAGGAGTGCTTGTCATCACCGCCTGTGGTGAGAGCACCCAAAGCTCGGATTCCGTTTTGGCTATACATCGCTGCTGAAGATAGCGTGATTGGTGCCGCGCTAACCCAGGAGGTAGGGGGAAAAGAGTACATCATCACATTCTTGAGCCACCGCCTGCTAGACGGCGAAACCAGGTACGCATTTGTGGAACGATTGTGTTTATCACTTTCCTACGCGTGCACCAAATTACACCATTATCTTCTGCCCACTACATGTGTTGTTGTTTGCCAAACTGATGTTATAAAGCACATGTTACAGAAGCCGATTCTAAGTGGAAGAATCGGAAAATGGTCTTACGCGTTGATTGAGTACGATTTGGCATACGAACCCCTGAGAGCGATGAAAGGCCAAGTCGTAGCCAACTTTATAGTTGATCATCACATAGATGTCAGCTGGAGTGACAATATTGCTCTAGTTGAGGTAGTGCCATGGAAACTTCATTTTGATGGTTCGGCTTGCAAGAGTGGCCAAGGTATTGGAGTGGTTCTCATATCGCCTAATGGAATGCACTTTGAAACTTCAGCCCATCTAGATATTTCTGCCACTAATAACCAAACCGAATACGGAGCTTTATTGCTAGGTCTTGAATTACTAGAATCTATAGGTGCTAGACATGTCCACGCATATGGTGATTCTTTGTTAGTAGTGCAACAAGTAGCTAAAAATGCTCAATGCTTTAATGACTTGCTGAATAGTTACTTGGATAAATGTCTAGACATAGTTGCTACTTTTGATGACTTCAAAATCTCTCATGTGTCAAGAGAAGCCAATTCAGTCGCAAATGATTTGGCTCATCAAGCATCTGGTTACCAAGTCAGGAGAGGAAAATTTTCTGTATTGGAGAAGCCGATGCTTGGTCTCACTGCCGAAGCCATTAACGGTGGGCAGGCGCACCCTTCGGGTCGAACACATCTGGCCGCCGAAGGCCACTGCGCGCCAAGGACCCTGAACCGGAGTACACTGCCGACCGAGAGACCTGGCACGCCGGAGTCTGTAGGTCAAAGCCTCCAGCACGGAGAAGGCTCCCTGGAGTTCGAACCCTTTGGAGGGCTTTGGCCCAGCACACTCCGACCGACCAGCCCGACCAGGCTTCAGCAGGAGCAGGAATGGCTCGGGCGGCATCCCGAGGTCAGTAGTTTAGAAATTTCTTCAAGGGGTGAGCCAGCGAGACCCTCTGAAGCCTATAAGGGCGATTGGAGAATTCCAATCATCCAGTATTTGAGAGACCCTAGCCAGAAGGTTGATCGGAAGGTTCGGCGACAAGCGTTCAAATTCGTGTTGATAGATGACACATTGTATCACCGAACCATCGATGGAGTACTATTGAAGTGTTTAGACCACGAACAATCCTAGGTGGCTACGGGAGAAGTCCATGAAGGACTTTGCGGCACTCATCAGTCGGCCCAGAAAATGAGTTGGATGCTCAAAAGAGCAGGTTTTTATTGGCTGACTATGACTGAAGATTGTTTCAAGTACTATAGAGGGTGTGAAGCATGTCAGAAATTTTGCAATATTCAGTTAGCTCCTGCCTCATTACTCAATCCTATTGTCAAGCCGTGGCCGTTTCGAGGTTGGGCTTTAGACTTCATCTGCCAGATTCACCCTCCTTCCTCAAAAGGGCATCGGTTCGTGTTGATGGCGACGGATTACTTCACTAAGTGGACCGAGGCCGTACGTCTCAAGAACATGACTCATAATGAGGTACGTGATTTTATCTTGAAGCACATCATACATAGATTCGGCATTCCTCAAACTCTTACTACGGATCAAGGTAGTTCATTTGTTTCTGGAGAAGTAAGGGACTTCGCCGAATATTATGGTATTAAGTTGATAAACTCTTCACCTTACTATGCTGAGGACAATGGTTAGGCCGAGTCTAGTAATAAAACCATGATTAAGCTCATTAAGAAGAAAATTGACGAGTTTCCTAAAAGGTGGCATGAAGTTCTTTCCGAGGCGCTATGGGCTTGTAGGATTGCAAAGCACTGTGCTACCAAAGTCAGTCCATATGAATTGGTATATGGACAAAAAGTCGTTCTGCCTGTAGAGGTAGATCTTGGCTCCTTAAGAGTGTTAATTCAAGATGACTTATCAGTCGATGAGTATGAAACTCTTCTGAAGGATAATCTAGAGGAAGTCACCGATAAGAGATTAAGGTCTTTAGAAGCCATAGAGGTAGACAAAAAGAGAGTTGCCAAAGCCTACAACAAGAAGGTTAAACCAAAATCGTTTCAAGTAGGAGATTTGGTGTGGAAGACGATTTTACCCTTAGGCACGAAGAGTCCCAAATTTGGTAAATGGTCACCTAGTTGGGAAGGTCCTTTTAAGATAGCCGAAATCGCTCTCGGCAATGCATACATGTTGGAATCTCTACAAGGAGAGCGGTTTCAAAGAGCTTTGAATGGTAGGTATTTGAAAATGTATTTCCCAAGCGTGTGACAAACAGCATAAAAGGTGTCGAAAAGCTGATATGGATGGTATCGTCTTCAGTTCATTGTGCTTTTAGTTCACTCAGTTCACTAAAAGGCAGGGGGCATGTGTTGATAGCAAAAAATGGCATTAATGGTTGAGATTGTCAAAATATCAATTTTGGTGATTTGGGCCAAAAATACACATGTCCAGGGTCAAGCCGAAGCCCTACAGGGCCGAAGTTCCATTGGGCCATGGGCTCCGAAAGCCTCTAGCCATCCCACGGCCTTCAGCCAGGAAGCCTTCGGAGACCCATGCCACTGAAGCTTCGGCCCAAGGAGCAGGCTTCGACAGGCCTGGCCGAAGCCCACTTCGGTAGAGATAGAGTTGGATGCAATTCTGGCTAAGTTTTTATCTCTATCCAAGCTGAAATATAGCAGATTAGATCTGAAGTTTGGCCCCTATAAATAAAGAGGCGAGGCCAGCTTAGAGAGCCCCCCACAACACAAATCAAACTCAAAGCCCTAGCTTTGATCGCATTTATTTTACCTTTACTTTTCTATACCTCTTCGTGGGTTTGCCTAGAAGCCCTCCACCGACCACTTCGGAATAGTGGTAACCCTTGTTACTTCACTTGTGAAGTATCCATTAATCTACGTTATAGATTGCTATCGCCTTGTTACTTCGCCTGTGAAGTATCCGCTAATCTGTGTAACAGATTGCTACCCTCGCTACTAGAGCAACACTTAGCAGAATTCGCTCCTCTGGCCAAATTGGTACTTCGAACTCTCTTTGTTGCAGGTTCCCACGTTCGGAGCTACATCGTCGGAGGTGTCCGGAGCTGGGAGATCGGTTTCGAAGGTCGTTAGGACACCCTTCGGCGAGATTACAGGCTTCGACGACAGGCTTCGCCAGCACACTTCGTCACAACAGGCTTCGCCATGCTTGTACCTCACTCTGGACGAAGTCGCCCACGCGCGATGTTTGGGTTATTATTTTGTACTTCGCTGTATTAGAGACTTCACGCTGAACCCCGCCGTTCGGAGGTGATTGTCACGTCCGGATCCGTTCGGAGTTCATCTTCGACCTGACCAGTCCGAACGCCGAAGGCACCCTTCGGCGAGACACTTTGCACCGGACGCCGAAGGTATACTTCGACGACCCCTTCGCACCAGACATCGAAGCAGACAGGCTCCGACTAGTTTGCTGATTTCGTTCTATTTAATATATTTCTTTCATCTAATAGGATTATTTTGTGTGATCTGATTGCCTGGCGACTCCACCCCCCTTATAACGACTAAGGATAGTCGGAACACGATGTCGGTTCTGCGTCACGCTTAGGCTTGTCCCTATGTATCCGCACACTTTTGGATCGTCGAACTAACCCAAGTGCGGGGGCATGTTTCTATGTCAACAATTATAGGTGGCAATGTTTTTGAAAAATTCGTGTCCGGAACAGAAACTCCAAAAGTACCTCGTACGATACATTTACACCATATTAGGAAGATTAGGCATGTTAATGAACATTGTTGTTCTATAAGCAAACTTTTGATTCTTGCGCATTAAAGGTGGTGACGTTTTCGCAACTTTAGTGTCATGAACATAAACTCAAGAAACATCTCGTACGAAACTATTACACCATATTAGGATGATTTGCCATGTTAATGAACCTTTTTGTTCCGGAAGAGAACTTTTGATTCCCGCACATTACGGGTGGGGATGTTTTCGCATCACTCGTGTTCTGAACGGAAACTCGAAAAACACCTCCGTCAGTACTATTACACCATATTAGGATGATTGGCCATGTTTTTGAACCTTTTTGTTCTAGAAGCGAACTTTTAATTCTTGCACATTATGGGTGTCGATGTTTTCGCAACATTTGTGTCCGGAACAGAAACTCTAGAAACACCTCCTTCGGTACTATTACACCATATTAGGATGATTGGGCATGTTTTTGAACTTTTTTTTGTTTCGGAAACAAACTTTTGATAATTGCACATTATGAGTGGTGATGTTATCGTAACAATCGTGTTCGGAATGGAAACTCGAGAAGCACCTCCTTAGGTAATATTACACCATATTAGGAGGATTGGACATGTTAATGAACCTTTTTGTTTTGAATGCGAACTTTTGATTCTTTCACATTATAGGTGGCGACGTTTTCGAAAAATTCATGTTCGGAACGGAAACTCCAAAAATACCTCGTACGATACATTTGCACCATATTAGGACGATTAGGCATGTTAATGAACATTGTTGTTCTATAAGCAAACTTTTGATTCTTGCGCATTACAGGTGGTGACGTTTTCCCAACAATAGTGTCATGAATGGAAACTGAAGAAACACCTCGTACGATACTATTACACTATATTAGGATGATTGCGCATGTTAATGAACCTTTTTCTTCCAGAAGCGAACTTTTGATTCTTGCACATTACGGGTGGCAACATTTTTGCAACATTCGTGTCTGGAACGGAAACTCCAGAAACACCTACTTCAGTACTATTACACCATATTAGGATGATTGGCCATGTTTTTGAACCTTTTTCTTCTAGATGCGAACTTTTACTTCTTGCACATTATGGGTGTCGATGTTTTCGCAACATTTGTGTCCTTAACGGGAACTACATAAAAGCCTGCTACGGTACTATTACACCCTATTAGCATGATTGGAAATGTTAATGAACCTTTTTATTCCAGAAGCGAACTTTTGATTCTCGAACATTACGAGTGGTGACGTTTTCGCAACATTTGTGTCCGAAACAGTAGCTCTAAAAACACCTCCTTCGGTACTATTACACATATTAGGATTATTGGGCATGTTTTTGGACTTTTTTTATTTCGGAAACGAACTTTAGATAATTGCACATTATGAGTGGTGACGTTTTCGCAACAATCATGTTAGGAACGGAAACTTGAGAAACACCTCGTTCGGTACAATTACACCATATTATGATGATTGGGCATGTTAATGAACCTTTTTGTTCCGGAAGCGAACTTTTGATTCTTGCACATTACAAGTGGCGATGTTTTCGCAAAATTCGTGTCTGGAACGGAAACTCCAAAAATACCTCGTACGGTACAATTACACCATATTACGATGATTGGGCTTGTTAATGAACATTATTGTTCTATAAGCAAACTTTTTATTCTTGCGCATTACAAGTGGTGACGTTTTCGCAACATTAGTGTCATGAACAAAAACTCAAGAAACATCTCGTACAAAACTATTACACCATATTATGTTGATTGGCAATGTTAATGAACCTTTTTGTTCCTGAAGAAAATTTTTGATTCCCGCACATTACGAGTGGGGACGTTTTCGCAACATTCGTGTCCTGAACGAAAAATCGAAAAACACCTCCGTCAGTACTATTACACCATATTAGCATGATTGGCCATGTTTTTGAACCTTTTTATTCCAGAAGCGAACTTTTAATTCTCGAACATTAATAGTGGTGACATTTTCGCAACATTTGTGTCCGAAACAGTAACTCTAAAAACACCTCCTTCGGTACTATTACAACATATTAGGATGATTGGGAATGTTAATGAACCTTTTTATTCCGGAAGCGATCTTTTGATTCTCGCACATTTCGGGTGGTTACGTTATCACAACATTCGTGTCCGGAACAGAAACTCTAGAAACACCTCCTTCGGTACTATTACAGCATATTAGGATGATTGGGCATGTTTTTGAACTTTTTTTTGTTTCGGAAACAAACTTTTGATAATTGCACATTATGAGTGGTGATGTTATCGTAACAATCGTGTTCGGAATGGAAACTCGAGAAGCACCTCCTTAGGTAATATTACACCATATTAGGAGGATTGGACATGTTAATGAACCTTTTTGTTCCGAATGCGAACTTTTGATTCATGCACATTATAGGCGGCGACGTTTTCAAAAAATTCGTGTCCGGAACGGTAACTCCAAAAATACCTCGTACAGTACATTTACACCATATTAGGACGATCAGGCATGTTAATCAACATTGTTGTTCTATAAGCAAACTTTTGATTCTTGCGCATTACAGGTGGTGACGTTTTCCCAACAATAGTGTCATGAATGGAAACTGAAGAAACACCTCGTACGATACTATTACACTATATTAGGATGATTGCGCATGTTAATGAACCTTTTTCTTCCAGAAGCGAACTTTTGATTCTTGCACATTACGGGTGGCAACATTTTTGCAACATTCGTGTCTGGAACGGAAACTCCAGAAACACCTACTTCAGTACTATTACACCATATTAGGATGATTGGCCATGTTTTTGAACCTTTTTGTTCTAGATGCGAACTTTTACTTCTTGCACATTATGGGTGTCGATGTTTTCGCAACATTTGTGTCCTTAACGGGAACTACATAAAAGCCTGCTACGGTACTATTACACCCTATTAGCATGATTGGAAATGTTAATGAACCTTTTTATTCCAGAAGCGAACTTTTGATTCTCGAACATTAATAGTGGTGACATTTTCGCAACATTTGTGTCCGAAACAGTAACTCTAAAAACACCTCCTTCGGTACTATTACAACATATTAGGATGATTGGGAATGTTAATGAACCTTTTTATTCCGGAAGCGATCTTTTGATTCTCGCACATTTCGGGTGGTTACGTTATCACAACATTCGTGTCCGGAACAGAAACTCTAGAAACTCCTCCTTCGGTACTATTACACCATATTAGGATGATTGGGCATGTTTTTGAACTTTTTGTTGTTTCGGAAACAAACTTTTGATAATTGCACATTATGAGTGGTGATGTTATCGTAACAATCGTGTTCGGAATGGAAACTCGAGAAACACCTCCTTAGGTAATATTACACCATATTAGGAGGATTGGACATGTTAATGAACCTTTTTGTTCCGAATGCGAACTTTTGATTCATGCACATTATAGGTGGCGACATTTTCGAAAAATTCGTGTCCGGAACGGTAACTCCAAAAATACCTCGTACAGTACATTTACACCATATTAGGACGATCAGGCATGTTAATCAACATTGTTGTTCTATAAGCAAACTTTTGATTCTTGCGCATTACAGGTGGTGATGTTTTCGCAACATTTGTGTCCTAAACGGAAACTACATAAAAGCCTCCTACGGTACTATTACACCATATTATGATGATTGGGCATGTTAAAGAACCTTTTTATTCCAGAAGCAAACTTTTGATTCTCGAACATTACGAGCGGTGACGTTTTCGCAACATTCGTGTCCGAAATAGAAACTCTAAAAACACCTCCTTCGGTACTATTACACCATATTAGGATGATTGGGCATGTTTTTGGACTTTTTTGGGAAGAAAACTTTAGATAATTGCACATTATGAGTGGTGATGTTTTCGCAACATTTGTGTCTGAAACAGTAACTCTAAAAACACCTCCTTCGATACTATTACACCATATTAGGATGATTGGGCATTGTTGGGGGAAAATATCACATCTTCGGGGTTATTGCCGTAACAGCACAAAAGCAGATAATGGATTTGAAGGTTTCCAGACGTACATCTTCGAAGATACCCTGAGTCAAGCTCGAAGTACGAAGATAGGCATTGGTTCGTAGTATATCTTCGAACTAAGGCTTTTTGAGATCTTTACTGCCAGCTAAGATGGAAGATTTATCTTTTATATCATTAGATTAGTCTTTTACCATTTTAGCCCTATCGAGGGTACCGAATAGTTTCCACTACGTCGGTTGTAATAGAGGGGTAAATAGGTCTTTTCCTTAATATTTGCGCCTATAAATATCCCCCAATTCACCCTGTAATAGGGACGGAATACAAATTATTCAATACACACATTCGAACTATTCTAAGTTGTTATCCTTTCGGAGGCTTAGAACAGTTCCCTTTGCAAACACTTCGTTTGTTAGTTTCTATTCTACAGAAACCTGTTAGCGTAATCTTTTACGCCAACAGTTGGCGCCGTCCGTGGGGAACCTAGTCCAAAAAACTTCGTTCTCTACCAACTTCTTACATCATGCCTCCTAAGCGGAGTGCAACTCGTAACCCTTTTCGGAGGTCCTCTCGAATCTCCGGAGAGGCACCATCCGACACGGTTGAAGTCGGAGGGCCTTCGACATTCCCTCCACCTCAAACTCCGGAAGGAGTTTCCATCCCTCGAACATACGGAGCTTCTCCGCCAAATCCTTCCATACTTCGACCACCTGGAATCCCTCTTCCACCTTTCATCCCACTTCGAACTGATCCTACTAGTTCTCAAGACCCGGAAGATCCTTCCGGAGGAGATGAAGACAATCTTGGAGATATGGACACTCAAATGGCCAGCCTCCAAGCTGAAGTAGCAAGATGGCGGCAAGAAGCCGCGAACAGGCTTCACTCTCAACGCGTCCCAATTGTTCCAGAAGAGCCCGAAGATGATGAACCCGTTTATCCCGAAGCCCCGGAGAACGCCTCCTTCAATAATGAATCTCCGCTGCATCCTGAGCTGCAGAAAGTTCGCTTTGATCTGAAGTTTAAGACTTCAAAGCTCTGTAAGTATGCTGGAGATGAAGATCCCGGAGAGTTTGTCCGTTCTTATGCCCTAGCAATTGAAGCTAGCGGAGGAGTTTGAGACACCATGGCAAAGTGCTTCCCCTTAGCTCTTCAAGGAGTGGCATTAAGGTGGTTCTGGTCTTTGAAGCCAGGTTCTATTAATTCATGGGGGCAGTTGAAAAAGAAGTTTGTAAGCAATTTTCAAGGCACCTTCGTACCCCCAATGTCAACGGGAAGCCTTTTCCAGGTGAAGCAGCTCCCTGGAGAGACATTGAGGCAATATTTCAAGCGCTTCGCTCATACGAAGTCGCAGATCCGTGGGTTGTCTGCATCTTCGGTAGATGATGCAGCTCGGGAAAATGTCACTCATCAAGGCCTCTTGGATAAGCTCCATCGGAAAAGCATATCCTCGGTGTCTCAGCTGATGTCATACTTCGAGGAGTATGCGAGGTCGGAAGAAGGTTGGCTTCGAAGAACTGCAGCTACTTCATCTATATTGCAAGAAGTTAAAGTAGAAGTAAAAACTTTGGCACAACCACAAGAACCAGTCTTCAAAGTTCAACATGATCGGAGAAGGGGGCAAAAGCACCCTCGTTCTGAAGTCTTGAACATTGCACCCCCGCAGAATTTTACACAGAGAGCTCCACAGCCTTCGGGGAACAAGGTCAGCGGCTGGAGGCCGCCAGGGAAAACGGCTGGCAAAGGCCAGACCCTTTCTGCTGCATTCATGGTGAAAATCGAAGCCATGCAACTGATACTTGCAAGGCTATACTCACTCTAAGAGGAGAATATCTAGAAAGAACTTCGGGTCGAGGTACTACCGACCGAGTTCCAGCTGCAGCGCGCCCGGAGCCGGTCCAGGCTGTGGCGCGGATAGAAAACTTTGAAGCCGCAAGACACCCTCCAGTGGCCAATGTTATGCCACCTCCGAAGCAAGAGGAAGGGCAAGACCGAGGGAAAAGAGTAGTCCTCCCCATCTCCGGAGGAGGTACCCTCGGAAGCCATGTCAAAAAGACAGTGAAGAGACTACGTCAGAGAAGTGGGCCACATTGGGACTTCATCGTCTGCAGCTGCCATGCCGGAGTGGTCTCATGTACCGATATCCTTTTTTGTGGAAGATGCAGCTGGCATTAAGTTCCCGCATGCAGACCCACTTGTTATCACTGCTGATATTGCGGGCACTGAAGTTCGGAGAGTATTGATTGACGGAGGTAGTTCGGCAGAAATCATTTTTGTTCAAGCCTTCGATCAATTGTGCATCTCTAGAAAGCCATCTCCTTCCAGCGGCTCGTCCTTTGCAAGGCTTCGCAGGACCTCCGCTTGATGCACTTGGCCAAATAGGCTTGGAAGTTACTTTCGAGAAGGTTT